>CAUYRT010067446.1:0-69984 GCA_963574885.1 Lepilemur ruficaudatus | reverse complement strand
AAAAGAAGGCTACCTGAACTCACACACCACTCCCTGAACTATGGGAATAATCCCAGCTAGCCTGGAACTTGGTTCTGGTTCTGTCCTGATACAAATCTCCTCCCCTAACTGGCAAAACTCAACTTTTCAGAGATGCTTAATTAGAAAAGGTACCAACACAAGATATTCAAAGATACACTAAGAAAAAAGGAAAAGAATTAAATAAGAAAAATAAATGGTGGACACATAATAACAGCCAGAAAAATATTGTCATGGAGCATATAAACATCATGATCAAAACTTTCCCCCTGAATTTTAAACATCTAAGGAAGGAATCAAGTCTAAGAAGGAAGAACTCAAAGCATGAATAAAAGAATTTATGAACTAGATGATTAGACAGCAGGAAAAGATAAAATATGAGTTATCAGAACTCCATAAAAGTAGTGGAAGAAAAAATGAAACTATCACATTTATACGGACAAAAATGGAGGACTATGATGGAGAACAGACACTTTTATGAACATATTAAGAAGTAAAGATAAATTTAAAAAGAAGATAAATGAATCAACATTGTTAAACTGTCTATAGTACCCAAAGTGACCTACAAATTCAATGCAATCCCTATTAAAATACCAACACCACTCTTTGTAGATCTAGAAAAAATAATTCTATGCTGCATATGAAACCAGAGAAGACCTTGTATAGCAAAAGCAATCTTAAGCAAAAAGAACAAACTGGGAGGCATCAATTTACCAGACTTCAAGCTACACTACAAGGCTATATTAACTAAAACAGCACGCTACTGTCACAAGAACAGAGACATAGACCAATGGAACAGAACTGAGAACCCAGATATAAAACCATCCTCATATAGCCATCCGATTTTTGACAAAGCAGACAAAAACTTACAATGGAGAAAAGAATCCTTATTCAATAAATGGTGCTGGGAAAATTGGATAGCCACATGTAGAAGACTGAAACAAGGTCTACACCTTTTACCTCTCACAAAAATCAACTCATGGTGGATAATAGACTTAAACTTAAGGCATGAAACTAAAAGAATTCTAGAAGAAAATTTTGGGAAAAACTCTTATAGACAGTGGCCTAGGGAAAGAATTGATGAAGAATACCCCAAAGGCAATCACAGCAACAACAAAAATAAACAAATGAGACCTAATCAAAGTAAAAAGCTTCTACACAGCCAAGAAAACTATCATGAGAGCAAACAGACAACCTACAGAATGGGAGAAAATATTTGCTACACATCCATTATAGGGCTGATAACTAGAATCTGCATAGAACTCAGGAAAATCAGCAAGAAAAAATCAAACAACCTCATTAAAAATTGGGCAAAAGACATGAACAGAAACTTTTCAAAAGAAGACAGACTAATGGCTAACAAACATATGAAAAAACGCTCAACATCTCTGATCATAAATGCAAATCAAAACCACAATGAGATATCACTTAACTCCACTGAGAATGGCCTTTACCAAAAAGTCCCAAGACAATAAATGTTGGCATGGATGAGGAGACATAGGAACACTCATATATTGCTGCTGGTGGTGGGGACTGCAAACTAGTACAACCTCTGTGTAAAGTAATATGGAGATACCTCAAGCAGCTACAAGTAGAACTACCATTTGATCCAGGAATCCCATTATTGGGCTTCTATCCAAAGGAACAAAAGACATTCTATAAAAAAGACATCTGCAGCCAAAGGTTTATAGCAGCACAATTCATAATTGCAAAGATGTGGAAACAACCCAAGTGCCTATCAATCCATGAGTGGATTAATAAAATGTAGTAAAATGAAATTTTACTCAGCCACAAAAAACAATGATGATCTAGCACCTCTTGTGTTATCCTGGATGGAGCTGGAGCCCATTCTACTGAGTGAAATATCCCAAGAATGGGAAAACAAGCACCACATGCACTCACCATCAAATTGGTATTAACTGATCAACACTTATGTGCACATATAGTAGTAACATTCATTAGGTGTCAGGCAGGTGGGAGGGAGAGGAAGGGATGGGTATATTCAAACCTAAAGGGTGGGGTGTGCACTGTCTGGGGTATGGACACACTTGAAGCTCTGACTCTGGCAAGGCAAAGGCAATATATGTAACCTAAACATTTGTATCCCCATAATATGCTGAAATAAAATAAATAAATAAAAAAGAATGAAAGAAGATTCAACAGTGTATGCGATTAAAATTCTTGAAGAAAAAAGAAAAAAAATAGAAAAAATGTTTAAAGTACATGCCCATGTTGACAACAGTACAGGAGGAAGAAGTGATGTAGCTGGGCTCATATCAGGCTTACGGGCACAGGAGAGGGGCCACAGCATGTCGCATTCTCCTGTAATTTCCACTCCATGTGCCAGTGCTACGGCCCACCATTCCGGGGCCACCGCCCACCCCAAAGTCTATGGAAGTAATAAAGATCTCCTCAAACAGATTCACCAACAAAGTAGAAAAGCAGATTGTTAGCTTTGGAAAAATATGTAGAGGCTCTTTCTTGTCACAAAAAGGCAGACATATATCTTGCTGAACCCATGAGCTGACATGGTTCAGACAGGCCCGTTTATCACTGAAATTACAAAAGTATCATCACATGAATCAGCTACTGCTTATTCTGGAGCAGTAGAAAAGAGAAAACCATGTGAAACTATGAAAGTCCAGCAGAATATGGACTAGGAGGTAGCGCCTCATCTGCAGGCATCTCCTAGTGCTCTGCTGTGGAAGTTAAAAGCCCAAGCCCCTGCTTTTCTACAAATAGAGGCCCACTGCAGAGACATCTGCAGAGGTTTGGGAGGGAGGTATTTTATAGGGACCTATTTTTTTACTTCTGCAACAGAATAAGCCAGGAAAGCCAAATATTAGAAGCAAACCTACAAAAGATGCACAAACACTTACAAATGAGCAGACAACAAAAACTGTGTAATATATTTAAGGAGGCATACAGAGTTCCTTGAGGCTAAGAATGAAAGAGTAAGAAAAGTAAATAAACAACTAAAGGCTTAAAAGGCCAGTTTTCAAAAAAGAGTCAATAAAAAGGAGCCATAGATAGATACTGATTTTGTAAGAAAAAAAATACAGTACTTGTGGAACTTGTCACCACATTTAGAAACTTCAACCACCTCATAAATCTGGCAGAGGTGTGCAGCAAATACAGAGAAAAGCCAAGGACATTCCAATATCCAGCCTTCCTCTCTTTAATTTTCCATCTCAAAAACTTCTTCACTTAGAGAAATTCTTAGAATATTCTTCTTGAGAATATTCTGAAAAGATGTGTACTTACACAGAATGGAAGGTCATGTCAGAGGAAAGGAGGAGAAATAATATAGTTCATACACAACAACAACACATGGAAAAGCACCATGCCAGGGATACTCCCAAAAGTGCATTATCTGTCAGTATGTCAGGAGAAAAGGCAGATTCATAACTTAGGAAATACTCACTATGAAATATGCAGCATATATGCTTTGTTGACTCAAGCTAAGGAGTCCAGATTTGGTAGAGGCTAAACTCTTAGAGGTTCAGCTTTATTATAAAACAAATGACTACTGGAATACCTTTTTCAAGAAACAGTTATTTTTCTTTTCTTAGGGTTGCAAACATATACAAATATGTTCCATCTAATAATTAATCAATAATTTCATAAAAGATAGCTCAACACCAAATTTTAACATGAAACCCCGGGGCTCTCTGTATTCATTTTGTTATGCAAATTTTATTAAATCCTATGAGGTATGTAAATTACATACCTTTCTAGATGAAACTTTATGTACCACACTTTGCACTACTTTAACATAAAGATAATATTAAGACTAACAGAACTCTTTTGATTTCTATTTTATAGGAAAAGAAACAATTGACTAGTTCTGTTCTTAATTACCAGTCTACATAATTAATCAAAGTATTCTGTAAATTTAACTTTTTTGTTTGTTGTATAGAACATTATTTAAAAATATTCAATGAATTATCCTCTTGTCTTTGATGAATGAGTTGAAATAATGCTAGTTGGCTGTATTTGATTATAAAAAACAATAAAATAGTTATGCTTTAAAAGATACAATTCAGATAAACATTCCTGAAGTAAAAGATAATTGCCTATTTGTATAAAAAGCGTATTGCTTATGCCTGAGAAAACTGAACTAGAAGAGTCAATGGACTTCAACATTTTTTTTTAAGAGACCGGGTCTCACTCTGTCACCAAGGCTGGAGTGCAGTGGCCTAATCATAGTATCCTTCAAACTCCCAGGCTTGAAGGATCCTCCTGCCTCAACCTCCCAAATAACTAGAATTACAGGTGCACACCACCACCCCTGGCTAAGGACTTCAACAATTTAAGGAAGGAAAAAAGAAAAGAAAGGAAAGAAAAGAAAATCATTTGGGCATTCAGGCAAAAAGATCTAGTCACAGCAGAAAATAAATTGGCCTGGTCTCAGAATTCTCCACAGCAATATTCAATGTCAGAAAATAATGGAGTGACAGAAAATCTTTAAAGAAAGAAAGTAGTGTCCCAAGCAGTTATACTTCACTGTCTTAGCCTAGGTGCCTCAGAGTGCAGTATGAGACAAAAGTTTTAAAAATATACATATTAGGTCATTAAGTATGAAATGACCTATTTCCTTAAGTTCCAAGTTTAACAGTTGATGTCTGTGAAATTTTCACTTTAACATTTCTTATTTTATTTTTATTGTGAAGGTACATCCTCATTCTTTCATACACATGGTTTTTGGCTTGTGTCTTTCAAAAATTTTGAAAGCAATTTTTGTGAAGCCATGGATAAGTAAAAAATTCGTGTTATTTTTGAATATGAGTTCCATCATGGAACCAATGCTGCGCAGACAGCTGAAAATATCAGCAAAGTGTTTGCGAAGGATGTGGCTAATGAATGCATAGTACATTGATGGCTCCAGAAGTTCTATTCTGGCGATTTTAATATTGAAAATGAGCCACATGGGTAACCTGAGACCAAGGTGGATAATGATGAGCTAAATGCTATAGTGGAAGCAAATACATCTCAATCTATGCATGAATTAGCAGCAAGGTTTGACATTACTATTCCAACAATGTTGGACCATTTGAAACAAATCAGCAAGTTACAGAACCTGGAGAGATGGGTACCGCATGAAATAAACAATTGTCAGAAGGGAAATTTTCTTGAAGCTTGCCTTTCTTTGCTGTCACAACATAAAAGAGAAGCATTTCTACACTGTATTGTATGTGTGATGAAAAATGGATTCTTTTTGACAATAGCAAGTGTTCAGCACAATGGTTGAATAAAGATGAAGTGCCAAAAAATCCAAAAGTAAATATTCATAAAAAAAGCTAATGGTGTCTGTTTGGTGGTCCAGCCCTGGCATCATCCACTACAGCTTCACGAAACCTGGTCAGTCGATTACAGCAGATGTCTACTGCACCCAGTTGGATGAAATGTTGAAGATGCTTGTGATGAAGCAGCTGAGATTGGTCAATAGAGACAGGCCAATCGTCTTGCAATACCACGCTCAACAACATGTCGCACAAACAACGCTGCTCAAACTACAGAAGCTGGACTTGGAAACTCTCTGTCATCCACTGTATTCACCAGACCTTGCACCAGCTGGCTACCACTTTTTCCAGGCTTTGAACCACATCTTGCAAGGAAAAATATTCAATTCTCAACAAATTGTGGAAAACGCCTTTGGCAGTTTCATTGCCACTTGCTCTCTAGGCTTCTCCACTGCTGGCATAAACAAGCTAACCGTTAAGATGCCAAAACTGTGTCGATAGTTTAGGCACATACTTTGATAAAATTGTACTGCTTCTTGTTTGAGATATAATAAACTACACTTCTGATTCAAAAATGAACATTTCATATTTAATGACCTAATGAGTGAATGTATTAGTTTCCTGTTGCTGCTGTAACAAATTGCCCAAAGCTGTTGGCTTGAAACAACAAAAATGTTTTCTTTCACAATTCTGGAAGCTAGAGTCCAAAATAAGTATTTCTGACCCCAAACCAAGGTTTCAGCAGGGTCAAGTTCCCTCTGGAGGTTCTTGGGAAAAGTTTATTCATTGCCTCCTCCAGCTTCTGGTGGTTGCCAGCATTCCTTGACTTATGACTGCAGCACTTCAATCCCTGTCTCTGGGATCGCAGTGCCTTTTCTTTTGTGTGAAATCTCTCTATGGGTGTCTTTTATAAGAACACTTGGGATTGCATTTAGGACCTGACCAGATAGCCCATTACAATCAACCCATCTCAAGATCCTTAACTTAATCACATCTATCAAGATCCTTTCTCCATACGAGGTGGCATTTACAGGTTCCACATAGACTAAATAAATTAATAAATTAAAGGAATTGTAAGGTATCACTTTTCTCTATTCGATGTAAATGAATTTGAGAACTAGAAATAAATCGATAATATTTCAGAAACGTATAATTTACCGGAACTATTTCCAGCAGAAAATTTAAATAGATTGCCAGAATAATAAAGAATCTTCCCGAAGAACCTCCCTCCAACCCCCAAAATATTACAATGACTGGACTAGACAATTTCACAAGGAAATTCTACCAAAACTTTTTAAAAGCAGGTAATTCCAATAGTATTTAAACTGTCCCAGAGTACAACAAAAGAAACAATGCTTCCAGATTCTTTTTATGAAGCAGACATGAAGACACGATGGTGGTGATTTCCCCAAAACAACAAGGATTGCACAAAAAGAAAACTACCAGTCACATTTCAGAGGTTCACCAGAATGCAAAGATAATTCAATAATAGGATTTATGGAAATCAAGAGCCTTCTTATATTTAAACAGCAATAAGTTAGAAGATACAATAGAAGGGAAAAACCTTATTTTTAATAACAACACAAAAGATAAAATGTCTGAAAGGAAATGTGTGAGATCATTATAAAAAGACTTTAAAATTCTACAGAGAAACACAAAAGATATGAACAAAAGAAAAAGTATTCCATGTGCTTGGATAAGATGACTCAACATCATAAAAATGTCATTTCTCTCTAAATTAACCTACAATTTTAATATGTCTAATAAATATGTCAACATCTTTTCATCCAAATAATCAAGCTGAGTCAAAAGTTTATGTGGAAAAATAAACAAGTAAAAATAGCCAAGAAAAGTCTGAAAGAGAAAATAATGGGAGGAACTAGTCTTCAAATATTAACAGGGATTTAGAAATTGTAATAGTGTAATACTGGGACAGGAATAAACAAGCAGATCTCTGTCTCAAAAAAAACCAAAAAAAACAAAAGAAAAAACAAGCAGATCATAGCACAGAACACGATGTCTAGGCATGAACATAAATGCATATGGTATTTTTTAATTAAATTAAATTTCTTTTAAAAAGTGCCATTTTTTTAAATTTTGGCTTTTTAAATTTATTTTTAATTAATTTATCTTTTAATAGAGCTGGAGTCTTGCTATTTTGTCCAGGATGGAATGCAGTGCGTATTCACAAGCATGATCATGCACTACAATCTCAAACTCCTAGGCTCAAATGATCCCCCTGGTAGCTGGGACTACAGGTGCATGACACTATCATGCCTGGCTAAAAGTGACATTTTAAATAGATGATGAAAAGATGGATTATTTAGTAAATAGTTTTGAGATAACTTAGAAGCCTCTGAGGGGAAAAGAAAATCTGATTCTATTTCTGCCACCTAATAGGATAAATTCCAAATGCATTAAAATTTTAAGTGTTTTAAAAAAAGATCAGAATACCATAGAAGAAAGGAGACACCATAGAGGGTAGAAGGACTTTCTAATCGTGACATGAAACCCAAAAGCTATAAAAGGAAAAGCTGATAAATTCAATTACATTTTATAAAATGTGCATAGTAAAAAGTAAAACAAGCAAAGTCAAAAGACAAATATCAAATTGGGAGAAAAAATATATGTACTTACATCACAGACAAAAGGTTAAACCCCTGTAATGTATAAAGTTCCTAGAAGTCAATGAGGAAAGGAATCCAATAGAAAAATGGGCAAGAAAAATATTGACAGTTCACAGAAAAGGAAATATAAATTGCCCCTAAACATACATTAAGAAGCTCACTCATAATAAGAAAGGGAAAATTAAGCCAGTTTTCATCTATTAGATTGGCAGAGATCAAAGTTCAATAATTCACTGTTTTGAGGAACAGGGTGGGGAAATAGTTCTTCTCATAACTGGTGAGAGTGTAAATAGGTACAATTTCTATGAAGGGCAATGTGGTAATGCCCATCAAATTTACAAATACCATATCCTTAGAATATATCATATTCTAAGATATACTCATGTGTTTGTGATATGATGTATGCACAAAATGATTTATTGGGGCACTATCTGTAATAGCAAAAGAGTGAAAGCAGCCTAAATGTCCACTAATGTCCACCAACTTAAAAATAGTATGGTACACTCATAAAATGGAATACTATAGAGCCATGAAACAGCATGAAGAAGTTTTTTACATACTGACTGATACGTAATGACCTCTAAAATAATTGGAAGAAAGAATATACACATACATGCACACATCTCTGTAAAGATGCACAAGAAACTGGTAACACTTTTGGTAGGGAAGGGAAATCGGGTGGCTGGGGGGCAGGAGTGTGAAGGACACTTTTAGTATATATATACTCTTTATAGCTTTTGCACTTTCTATATTTATAAATAAATAAGGTCAGAAGGTCTGGTGAGTCGTAAGTGCCAAAATGAACTATATAAATAGTAAGTAGTGAAAGAAATGAATACAGTAAAGAAGAAAATCAAGTGAAATTAGCTTTCAGCCTTCTCCTCCTATTTTCTTCCCCCCAAATATAGTCTTCCTCCAATTATAGTTTTGCTTGCTTTACTCGGCCTCTTGCCTTATCCTCAGACACTTCTGTTTAATTTATCACAAGAGATGTCTTAACGCTTCCAAGTTGCTAGTTCATCTCAATTGCAACATGTACTCTGTGCAGTTTTAGAACATGGGTTCTATAGAAGCCATTGTTGAATTTTAGAGGAATATCACAATAAAATAACAAAAAAGCTTGAAATGGTTCATTTGAGATGATCATAAAGGAACCGATGTTTCTTTTGAAGGTACTTTCAAAAAACAGAAATTAAGATAAAATCTTTCCTGTTGTTTGGAAATTGGGGGATGGGATATTTTAATAATATTTGTTTGGAGAATTAAAGATATTCTCTCCTGGCATTCTTAGCTGTGATAAGCATACTATAGAAGGTAAGATTTTAGACAAAATATGAATTAATAAAATCACATGTCAAATAACCAGGGTATCCATGGAGATGCACAAGCCCATATGTTGTGATGTGAGAAAATATTGAAACTTCTATTTTTATTATTTTACCTTATTATTATAATATATAAAGTAGCATACTAATACATAATTTCTAAATAAAAAATAAACATGCATAAATGCTAGTGTGAGCTCAATCTTTTTTATCTACAGGGCGTAAAATCAAAATGTTTGGTAACCACTACCAAATGATGAGTTTTTTCCTATATAAATAAAAAGAAATTACATGCACTATAAAATGTTATGTCAAACAATAAAGAACAACAGCCACAAATTATGAATTTCTAAGTGAAATACTATTGAATTCATTTGGTATGGTATTTGACACAATGTTATCTGAAGAGAGATTACTAATAAATAATAGGATTTTCAAGTCAGGAAAGAATATTAGAGACCACCTAGTCCAAATCTTATCTTAGATGAGGAAGCTGCAGAAGAAAACTTTAAAGCTAGCAGAGGCTGGTTTGTGAGGTTTAGGGAAAGAAGCCATCTCCCTAACATAAAAGTATAAGGTGAACCAGCAAGAGCTGATGTTGAAGCTGCAGCAAGTTATGCAGAAAATCTAGCTTAGGTAATTGATGAAGGTAGCTATAATAAACAACAGATTTTCAACATAAATGAAGACACCATGTAGGATCTTCATAGCTAGAGAGGAGAAGCCAATACTTCGCTTCAAAGCTTCAACACTTCAAGGGACAGGCTGACCCTCTTGTTAGGGTTTAATGCAGCTGGTGACTTTAAGTTGAAGTCAGTGCTCATTTACCATTCTAGCAATCCCAGGGCCCTTAAGATTTAGGCTAAATCTACTCTACCTATTCTCTGTAAATGGAAAAACAAAGCCTGGGATGACAGCACATCTGTTTACAGCATGGTTTACTGAACATTTGAAGCCCACTGTTGAGACCTACTGCTCCGGAAAAAAAAGTTATTTCAAAATATTACTGCTCATTGACAATGCACCTGATCACCCAAGAGCTCTCATGGAGATGTACAAGGAGATTAACGTTATTTTCATGTCTGTTAACACAACATCTCTTCTGCAGCCCATAGATTAAGAAGTAATTTTGACTTTCAAGTTTTATTATTTAAGAAATACATTCTGTAAAGCTATAGTTGCCATAGATGGTTATTCTTTGGATGGATCTTGGAAAAGCAAATTGAAAAACTTCTGAAAAGGAACCACCATTCTGGATGCCATTAAGAATGTTTGTGATTCATGGGAGGAGGTCAAAATATCAACATTAACAGGAGTTTGGAAGAAATTGATATCAACTCTTATGGGTGACTTCAGAAGTTCAAGACTTCAGCAGAAGAAGTAACTGCAGATGTGGTGGAAATAGCAAGAGAACTGGAACTAGAGGTGGAGCCTAAAGATGTGACTGAATTGCTTCAATTTCATGATAAAATTTGCATGGATAAGAAGTTGCTTCTTATGGATGAGCAAAGGAAATGATTTCTTGATATGGAAACTATTCTTGATCATATGTTGTGAACGGTGTTCAAATGACAACAAAAGATTTGGAATAATACATAAACTTAAATATTAAAACAAAGGCAGAGTTTGAGAGGATTGATTCCAACTTTGAAAAAAGTTCTACTTTGGGTAAAATGCTACCAAACAGCATCGCATAATACAAAGAAAGCATTTGTTAAAGGAAGAGTCAAAAGATGTGGCAAACTTCATTGTTGTTTTATTTTAAGAAATTGCCACAGCCACCTCAGCTTTCAACAACCACCACCCTGATCAGTCAGCAGCCACCCCCACAAGACAAAACCCTCCTCCAGCAAAAAGATTACAACTTACTTAAGGCTCATAATAACTAGCATTTTTTTTTTAGCAATAAAGTATTTTTAAATTAAGATATGCACATTGTTTTTTCAAGACATAATTCTATTGCACACTTAAGATGGTATAAACAATTTTATTGGCACTGGGAAACCAAAACTGTGACTCGTGTATGGTGATATTCGCTTTATTGCGGTGGTCTGGAACCCAATCTGCAGTGTCTCCAGGGTATGCCTGTATCTAGCACATTGTTAAGCACCTATTAAACTTAACTCCTTGATTCACACACCTAGACAAGTGGCATGCCCAAGGTCTCACAGTTTATGTTAGCCAGGAGATTTAAGAACCCATACTTCTCTAAAGATACTGAAAAGTGACACATTTAGAAAGTAGGCTAATACATTATTTCTATTACATTGTGCAGGGGGTGGCGGGGAAGGGGAGCGGAATTGGCCTCCTCCAAAGTTGTTGCTGGAGAAATCCACCACAGTAAGTCAGCCTCCATCTTTTCCCTTCTCAGGCCGGCGGGAACTTCATTTCCCAGCGGCCCTCAGCGGCTCTGCTTTCCGGCGTTGCGCTTTCCGGCGTTGTGCTTCCCGGCTGTGTCTTTTACGTCAGTTTGAACCAAAGACTTCTAAGGTTCAGGCCGCGTTCCGCGAACATGGGTTCTTCAGAGTCCGTACCTTTTGACGAGTTAAAGGTCGCTTCACCACCCAAGCCTGCGCCCCCAGCTGCTCCCGAAGCGCCGACCTCTCCGGCGCCAGCCCCCCTATTTAAAAACTGCTGGAGTTGCCGCGTGCTCTCTGGGTTTGGGCTGATGGGGGCGGGCGGGTACGTGTACTTGGTGGCGCGGAAGCCCATGAAGCTGGGATACCCCCCGGGTCCTGGGACTATTACGCAGATGGTCATCGGCATCAGTGAGAGTCGGGGCACAGCCATTTGGGCGGGGAGGGGCGGGGAGGAGGGAAGCCGGGAGCAGCCACGCGGGGCGGGAGGGGGTGCGGGTCGCTGGCGCTGGTCAGTTGGCAGGAACCTCAAACAGGGTGTAGGGGGACAGGAAGTTGTTGGAGCGCCTTTTTTTTAATCACAGTATTTTTGGGGAACTCCTACTGGGCTCAGTCTTTTTAATCCTTACAATAGCTATTAAAGATAGGTATAATTATAGCATTCCAGTTTTACTGCTGAGCAAATCGAGGCAAAAGTGCTGTGTTCAAGGTCAGTCAGGAAGTGACAGTTCCTTTTGATCCCAGGTTTATGTGGCCCCAAAGCCCGCGCTTTTTCTCCAAGTCCTGGAGAATGCCTGAGCAGGGGCACGTGACCGTGGTGCCTGATCTAAGACCTGAACCCAGATTTTAGAGGTGTCTTCAGAGATCACCTACTTGGTACGTCTGTGTAATGTGGCCCACAGTCCTGATCTGTAGCAATACTAAGTGATTGTCAAGATGTCTTCCAGTAAAATGTAGTGATTCTTTTAGCTTTTCAAACCAATTTTCTGAGTGAAGAGAATTTTAGGTTTTCAGATTTCTTACCTTCTTCACCAGGTTGTCTAAATCAGTTCTCCTACTGTATGTTCTTTTTTTTCTATGAACCTTTTTCCTTTTCTGAGCTTCACTCTCCTGTAAGAAAGATATAATGGTTTAATAATACATTCGCCGGAAGAGTTGTGAAGGTTAAATAAGGTGGCATATATGAAGCATTTGGTAAACTAAAATGTATCAGTAATATGCTCTTGTTTTTTCCTAGGCATTTTCTGCTGGGGTGTAGTTATCCTGACAGACCCCAAAGGAAAGTCCTACCGAACTAGTTGAAGGATCCACCTGTGAATTTGTCTTCTCTCATCCCTGTCCCTGCGACACGCAGAGCAAGCATGGGGTTTACGGATGATCTGGACAGACACTTGGACATGGACAGACTTCAGTACTGTGGATACTATAAACTGAAAAGACAATAATATGTTGTCATTCTTTATGCATATTCGTCGCCTTCTCAGATTTCACAGGGACCAATAAATCCCTCAGAGAAGAAAACAGGTTCTGTGTCTTATCTGGGGAAGGAGGGTATAGTTTAAATTATATGTAAAGTTTAATAATTTAAACATTATATTACTGCATATTAATTATATTACCATGTTATACAGACAGTAATATGTTTAACACATTGACTGCCATATTAGAAAAATTTTTTTTTCCTTGGGGCCATGGTGTTTTATTACAAAAATAGAATAAAAACTTACTTCAAAAACAAAATGATCCTTTCTAATTTAATGAAAAATTTATTACATGCAACTTGAAAAATAGTTCTCGGGTTCCCAAGGTGAAGACATGTGAGTTACAGATGCTTCACGAGGCCCCTGGCTCAAAACTAGTGTGACTTAAATACAACTCTCATGGCAGTTAGTGTGTTAATAATTATGTGTCACTATAATTATATAATTTTTAAAAAAGTTTTAAGTGGAGGAAATGATTAATGGGAAAGTGAGCTATTTTATTTCATTATTTTAAATAGTTCTTTTTATTTCTCCCATAATTGGATCATCTATTACCGACTTAACCCTGGATGGATGCCATACAATATGTAAAAGTACATGAAACTTTATATCTGTGGACTGCTCATACTTTCCAAGGCATTTTCAAGTTCATCACCTTCTGAGAGCTTCACAGCTAGTCTGAGGTTATTTCATTGTTGGTAAACCTTAAAAAACACAAGAAAGCCCAAGTGATTTCCCCAGGGTCATTAAGCAAGTCAGTGATGGAGCTAAGATTTATATGTGTCTATTCTTGTTCTAGTTTTTCAGGACTAGGATGGTTCTAAGAAGGCAAGAATAACCTTTATGAAACAATTAGATAATAAAAATCAGCATATAAGAAAAGGCTTAAATACCAAAATATTTGAGAGAAATTCAAGACCTTTAAAAAAAATGGCCTTTTGGTTCTTATTCCACAAGCACCAGAAATGTTTCTGTAATAGAATTACAATGCTTTTGAGATAGGGACTCAAAATTAGATAGTTCATTACCAAGAGAAGTCCATGCTTTCTACCAGTGTTTTTTTTTTCTTCCTGAGATACTTTGGCTTCTCTGTAAAGATATATGTAGTCATTTTTCAAAGCAGAAAGGTACTCTTAAATTCAGTTGCTAATCATAGTGTGAAAGTTTTAAATGATATGCTCAGCAAGTAGTACCTTTAAGACCATTGCTTTTTGTAGTAGTATGTAGAAGTGCCTAAGTCTATTCAGACTCACAGATGACTTTAGACTTTCTTGTCTACATCACAGGCATAGTATATGGTACTCTCTCTCTGTCTCCCTCTCTCTGTGTATACACACACACACACACAACACAATTGAGAAGGAAAACATTTCAATCTAAAGTAGGCAACAAGGTATTTATGTAAAATACACAATTCAATTACTCAATGTTAACAAATATAGAAATTTTAAGTTGGAAGGGACCATAGATGGCCCAAAGCAGGTCACACTTGGTCATTTGTCACCTAAAATACCTACAAGGACAAGTTGCTCCCTGCTTTAAAAGGCAGGCTGTTCTATTGATGGACTGCTTTAGTCTGAACATTTTCTTAGGTTAAGGTAAAAACACATAAACCTAACTTAATGGTCTTGGCTTCACCTACTAGTAAACAGAATAAATTTATATACAGTTTATCTGTGAACAATGCAGAGGTTCAGGGCAATGACCCTCCACGTAGTTGAAAAATCACATAAATTTTTGACTCCCCAAAAACTTTACGAATAGCCTACTGTTGACTGTAAGCTTTCCCAATAATATAAACAGCTGGTTAACATATTTTTTGTGTTGGAGGTATTACACTGTGCTCTTATAAGAGAATAAGCTAGAGAAAAAATGTTAAAATCGTAAGGATGAGAAAATATTTTTAGTATCCATTGAGTGGAAGTGGATCATCATAAAGGTCTACATTCTCTACAAGTTGAATAGGCTGAGAAGGAGGAAGAGTGGTGGGTGTTGCTGTTTCAGTGGCAGAGATACAAGGCAATCCATGTGTAAGTGGGCCTGTGCAGTTCAAACCCGTGTTGTTCGGGTCAACTGTATTGTAGTATCATTTTAACATTTTTCTCAGAATTTTACAAGTACGGACCTGTAAGCAAACGAGCTTTTTCCCAATAAACCTGCCTGCTCACCAGCTGTATTGCCAAAGTGTGTTTGGTTCCTCCCAACTTGGAGCAGTTTAACAGGGTATAAGCAAAATATTGTTATACCATGTCGATCAAGTAGAAATAAGCAAAAGAAAAGTTAGAATTTGTAGTTAAAAGTTTTTTTTTTCTTTTGAACTGTACTCCAAAATTTAGTTTCTGCCAGTGGTAAGCCAGAAATCCTAGTTCGTTTTAGCGACGAGTCTGACCTTCACAGAGATGTTTCAGAGAAAAAGGACATTACCTTAGTCCTTCAATACAGGAAGTGCACGTAGTGCCCCCATTATCTTCCCTTTTGTTGAGGATGAGGTGAGGTGAGCAGGATAAACAGGCTCAAGAGTCAATGGGTTATAACTCAGTCGTGTAAGAAAGCCAGCTTAATTGTGATTTGTGGACTTTAGAATCTCTTTACAGCTTGGAGAGTTTAAGGGGCTCATAATTATCTTTAGCAAAGAAGAGAAGAGAAAAAGAACAAAAATGAATAAAATGTACCCGCACTTTCCGTGGGACATGGAAACCAAAATTTGAACATATATGTAAACACTGAAATTTTTATCAGTGTCCAAGATACCTATTATCTCAGGCTTTACAGAGTATAGATTTTGGTATCTCAAGATGAGCAAGAAATCTTACAACATCTTTTGTTCCTATTGTGTATTGGGTTGACTAGTCCGGGGAATTGTGATCGGTTAGCAATATGTGGACATATTAAAGGACCTAAGTATAGATAGTCCCTCAAGGATCTGGGTGAGGTGGGGTTAGGGGGTGGGGAAAATCTTTTTTCCCTAGGCCAATTGTTACGACAGCTGTTGTCAGCGTTCGAGTATCCCAAATGCAGATCAGGCTCAAAAAAGGTTCTTGAGTTTTACCGGGCCAAGACCAGCATGGAGACAGCTGTTTCTGGTGGTCCCACGTAAATTAAGCATCTTAACCATGGTTTGTACTTCACCTCCACTTGCAGTTTAGTATTTGTTCCTTGCTCCTCCTTATTACAGGTTTCTCAGCCTGGCTGTGTCTGAAGTAGGGACCTCCTGAAAGAAACCAGTTGATATGACAACATAAAATATACTGCTCTTATATTAAATATGTTCAGGGCAAGTATGTTCAAGTACCCCCTCAAACCAGGCTTGGCCTCAACTGATTTATTGCCAGGACTACATTGATCAAACTGACACCTCTCAAATCTTAAAAGAATAGTAAGCAATTTTAGTTGAAAAGCTGCTTTTTTGGTTTGTTTTGTTTTTGTTTTAGTTTTAAATGACAGATAAATCCTTGCCTTGACCCGGTGATTATGTAGGCATTAGGGGCACAGGGTTAGAGGTGAAGATCCATAATTACACATCATTCAGAGGTATCCTAAGAGCATGGGGCAAAAATATGTCACTCTTATAAAATGCATGTGTCTTAGCCTTTGAGATATTCAACTTGTCATTCAAATATAAATGGAGTGTAGAGAAATAGCCAAAGGGGCAAATGTTAAATGCAGCAGTGCCACTAAAAGTCACCACTCAGTCCTGTGACTGAACTTGGATGTACTTCAGGAATGTGGTAGACAGGATCTTAAGATGGTCCCCAAGGTTCTGAGCCCCACACCTCCCAGTTATTCAACCAAACACTATTCTAGGTGCTGCTAGGAAGGGATTTTGTGGATGTAATTAAGGTGCCAGACCAGTTGACCATAAAATAGGGAGATTATCCAGATAGACTAATCACGAGCCAATTAAATCTGGGTCTGGCAGTCTGAGATAGGATAAGTCAGAGATTAGAAGCATGAGGAAGATTCAGTGCTCCAGAAGTTCTGTGCTGGCCTGGAAGATAGCAAACATGGGGGCCATGTGGCAAGCTGAGAGTAGTCCACAGCTGGCAGCTAGAAGGGAAATGAAGATCTCAATTCTATAACTGCAAGGAAATGGATTGCTGCCCATGGCCTGTGAACTTGGAAGAGGGTCCTGTGAGAACCAAGAGCCACAGCCCTAGCCAACAGCTTGGTTTCAGCCTGGTAAGACCCTAAGTAGAGTATCCAGTCATGCTGTGAGACTGTGAGATAATAAATTTGTGTTGTTTTAAGCTGCTGAGTTTGTGATAATTTCTTAAACAGCAATAGAAAACTAATACACGGAATCAGGAGTATTTTGTAGTATCATTGTCACAGTAGGTAGCATGTCAGACCAAATACACATCCCCATTCTGAGTATTCAGGAAATAGCAAGAAGGGGCCAACTGTTTGAATAGAATTTGTCATTATGGTAACTGTCTACTTGTTCTTTTACTGTGATTTTCTTGGATAGCTTTAATATATGCTTTTAGTTGTTTATTTTATGTTTTTTAGCACAATCATTCCACTGATATATACAATACAAAAAAATTCCAGCACCCATTTTATGTGCCAAGCATTGTGCAAAGTGCTTTATGTGAATTGTCTTATTTAATTCTCTCAGTAACCCTGTTTTACAGATAAGATGACTGAGGCCTGGAGCAGTTAAGAATTTGCTCAAAGAAGTTCTCAAGTGATGAACCAGTACTGGCTTGGCTAAGAACACTAACTGGGAATGTATGTTGCTACTGTTGTTTTATTAGCACTCATTCTCAAAATATTCAGGTATAAAAATTAGAAGTTTTGAATGTAAGGGACCAAAGCTGTACACAGGGCTCAATTGCAAAATAGACTTCTTGCAAAACAGACTTCTGCATTCTAGTAAAGCTTGCTTGCCTGCTTACCGCTCAGTTATGCTTCTGTGATAACGGCTTGCTTGCAGAAACCGCGGGGTAATATGAGAAAGAGTGCAGAGAGAAATAGCAATAGAACCAATCGCTGTACTAGATAGATGCATGTCCAATGGGTGGACAGCTCTTTGTTTGCTGCCTGAACTGACCCTATAAAACCGCCCCGCGCTGCCCAGGGTCCTTTGTCCAGAGAAGAGGCCACTGCGTGTTGGTGCTCTGAGACATGGACTCTAACTCAAGTTAGTTGGTAATAAACTCCTCTTGCTGATTGCAGCCTCAGTGACTCGGTCTCTCTGTTTGGTGGAACTGCGTCTCCCTATCTAACATGAACTCTGGTTTTCACTTTTTCTTGATTATCCCTTAGTTTAAGATGTATCGTTAATCTCTTGGTTTCCTCTTCTTTATATAATAATTAAAGTTTTATCACTGTGACAGCAATGTACATGTTAATCCAGGACAAGAAATTCATTTTAGCTCCCTGAGCTCATACTCTTCCAAGACTTACCCCAAACTCTATCATGACCTTGGGCCATTCTCCTGAACATCAGACTATATTTCTCAATCACAGTATTATCGAAATTTGGTACCTGTGCCCCACAGCCGGAAAAAAAAAAAAAAAAAAAAAAAAACAAGTAGTTTGTGAGAAAGGAAAGGGTGATTTATTATTATAATTTGCTGGCAAATGAGGAGGTTGGCATATTCCCGCCTTAAAGTATAATACCAGTGTCCTATCCATAAGCAGAAATACAGAGCTTTCAAAGGGAGGGTTTCAGCTTCAGGCTATTGCTGTTGAACTATAGTTGATGGTTCTAATTCATCCCAGCTGGGGGATGACAATCTCCTGACCCCCTCCTGGACAATTCTGTTGAGCCATCTCCTGTGGTACAAAGAACAAAGGACACTCCCCTCCCCCTTGAGCAGGGATGCAGGTTCTAATTCACTAAAAGAGTGGGGGAGGCTTTTAAGAGCTCAGCTCATAAAACATTTTTACCTCTTTTCAGGCCATTCCCTCTGTTACAACAGCAGCACATCTCTGTCATCTGTCCCCAAATACCGGAGTCCCAACATGTCCCAAATGAACCTCTAGTTCTCTCTCTCCAACCTATTCTCTATTTCCTGTCTCTGTTAATAGTATTTCCATCTCATCAGCTGACCAAGTTAGATACTATGGAATTATCTGCGATTTCCTCCTTACTCTCATTCTTTACTTCTGATCTGCTGACAAGTCCTGGTTATTTTAACCCTTCAATTCTCTTTCCTATTGATTCCCATTGCTATTGTTTTTCAACAGCTATCATCATTTCGCATGTAGATTGCTCTAATATTATCGATTCTTAATTTCTCCTTGCTTTTAGGAAACCCCTCTCATCTACTCTCCACTGAAGCTCAAACTACCTTAAAACATGTTTCTGCTTAAAATTCCTCAGTATCCTGGCTACACACAAGATGAACCCCACTCTTTGCAGAGCATGAAATGCATTTGATTATTTCACCCTCCATATCTTTCTATCTTCATCATCTCCCACTCCTTGTCTGCTGTTCCATACACCCCGTGTTCCTGCCATTCTTACTTAGCCAAATCTCCCTCTATGCCTTTGCACATACTATTCCTTCAGGCTAGGTGTTTTTTTGTTTGTTTGGTTTTTGTTTTTGGTCCCTGCTTTATCTGGAGAAATCCTACTTGTCCTTCAAGGCCCAAACCGAATGTTACCTCTCCTGTGAAGCCTTCCCTGAAGTCTCCCCTTTGGTTACTTTGAGGACTGTGCAACCCTTAACTTTGTGCAGACTTCATCACTGCACTTAAAGATTGTCTGGTAATTGCTTGTTTATGCATCCGTCTCTCCCCTCAAGAAGAGGACTGTGCTTTAGTCATTCTTCATGTTTCTCATGCCCAGCACCAAATGTTCAAGGCACTCGGTTGATGTTCAGTAAATATTTGATGATTGAGTGAATAAAGGACTGACCAAATAAATGAGAAAGGAAAGAAATATTTGTTCCGTTTGATAACTTCAGTGGTTCTCAAGGTTTGGTCCCTGGATTAGCAGCGTCAGCATCACCTGAGAACTCATAGAAAGTAATTTCTCAGCCCCTGGCCAGATTTACTACTGAATCAGAAGCCCTGGGGGTGGCGCCCACCAATTTGTATTTTAACAAGCCCTCCAGGCTTAACACGTTTAAGCTTGATGAACCACAGGTGTAGCTGAACCTGACCTTTGTACAGCAGTTCTTGATTATAATGTAATGGAAAGAACATCTGATTGAAGCTAAGAGACCCAGATTCTAATCCCAGTTTTGCCACCAGCTCCTAATATGATATTGGGGAAGTCACTTAGCATTTAAGAACATACATTTTACCTTCTGTAAAGTCAGAAGATCAGACTAGGTAATTTTTAAATGGTTTTTCAGCACTAAGATTCTCTCCTCCTGTAATCTCTATTTAAAGAAGGAGATGTATTCTCCTTGATTCCAAAGGACAGAGATAGCAATGAGGACGGAGAGAGAGAAAACTGAAGTAGCACTCTGCAGTAATCATGCAAAGCTGCCACAAATCAGACCACTGCTCCATCAAGTTCTATTCCCTAGTATCTTGCAGCTGCAAATGCCTGATGCTTCACAGGAATTTAGCAATCCTCACCCCAACTAGTGCACCTGGCCAACCAAACAATTCTATGGGGAAAGGAAGAGGTCCTTTCTGACCCTCTGAGATCAGATCGTGCCTGAAGCATGAAATGTGATTACCCTCTCCCAGCCTGCATAATTGCCCAGGCATTCAAAAGAAATACAGAAAATTGAAGGAAAGGTTGGGATTGGTGGTGGCAGTGATGGCGTGTGTATGTGTGTGTGTTCCCTTTCTATTTCCAAAGAACACAAATAGGAAAATCCTTCCTTCAGTTTCACTCTGCATAATACTGATTTAGCGATGTGAATTAAATTAAACACTTTATGTTAGGCATGCTGTGTCTAAAATAACAACAAACCTTAGCAAAGGAAAAGATGCTATCAGTAAGTGGGCAAAGCAAACCAATAAAAATGCTCATTCTATCCTGTGCCTGGAGACATTCGATGATATATATTTTTCAAATGGTGTGTACCTATATGTGAAGCTGAGTGGGTACAGTAAAGCCCACAGGTGACTTCATCACTATAATGGCCAACTGCAGAAATAGCCATTAAGCTTGGGACCAGGAGTCAGTCCTAGTCAAAGTCCTAGATTCTGATCATGTTATCACCAAAAAGGTTTCAATAACTGGAAGAAATCTGGCCTTATTTCCTTTAATGAAACTATCATTTTCAGGTACTGCAGATGAATTATATTAAGACTCAGTTCAATATACATTTACTAACCTTTGTTTTATGGCAGTGTTAAAATAAGTAATTGGGAGGTCATTAGGCAGCTTCAGTGCTTTTGATTCCTACACAAGCAAACTGAGACCCAAATCAGTGTGAATGGGCATATCCCAGCAAAACAAAAACGAAGCTTAACCAATCAGAAACTGCCCACTGACCTCTGACTGGGGACTTTCCACCTTAACCAATGAAATATTTTCTTTGTCTTGCTTCCTGAACACCTTATAAAATTGTCCCTTGTGCCCCTTGGTAAAGCCCAAGCCACTTGTGGTTTGGCACTGCCTAATTCATGAATTGCTATCTACGCAAATAAACTCTTTAAAATTTTAATGAATGGTTCTCCAGGGGTTTACAGAAAAAAAAATTTTTTTTTAATGTTCTTAAGTTTATCTTTTAACATCAGGCACTCTGCTATGTGTGTTAGGAATATTGTAGGGTCCCTGCTCCCAAAGATGAGAGTCTACTTGGGGAGACAGACATTTGAAAAGGTGATTGTGATATAGATAAAGATTATACACAAGGTACATGGGAACAAGGAAAAGGAATGTTTTAGCACATAAAAAAGCACAAAAATCAAACCTGACATCTAACCCAGAGAAAAGCTGAATTACCAATGCAACAAGTTTTACCTGTGTGCTAGCCCATCAGGAGGATGAGTGAAGCAGACACAAGTCAAGAGGAAGGGCTACCAACACTCATACTCAGATGAGCCGTCAGACAGAAACTCTAAGAGGGAATTCTCTGAGTTCCATGACTTGGGGTTGCTTTAAGCAGTATGCTGTGCAGCCATGCTTAGAACTGTGTGACAGAGAACTGCAAAGTGCCTGTCAAAACCCTTGACAAGTGAAAGACAGGCAAATTGCGGGGGGGGGGGAGCTCACTCTCCCTCCTCGCCAGCCTGTGAACACCTGCTCCTGATGGAGCAAGCTGAGAGACACATTTGGCACATGTTGGCAGCACCAGCAGATTCAGTCCCTCCTCATGATTTCACAAAAACGTGATCCTTCCTCTGTGGCTTCTGCTACACAAGTCCATTTCTGTGTCCTTTGCCGTGTCGTTAACTATACATATCATATCATCCTAACCCCATTTGTAAAGAGTTTTTCAACCAACAGTCACTTTCATTCATTTATACGCTTGTATGGGAACCCAGGACAGTGGGCAGGTCATTTAGTTCCCATTTGACAAATGAAAAGGTGGAGGTGGTTCAGGACCTGTGCAGTCACCCAGGAAGCAGCAGATTTAATCACATGAGGTCAGATATTTGGCGCCTTTGCAGGGTGCTCTTTTCACAGTGGCTCTCAAAGAATTAAATGAGATGTGTCTATTGTAACCCAATATTCTGGGTAGGAAGCAGTTTAGTTTGTGTCTTTCCTAAAGCAACAGAAATTCCACTGGTCTCCCTCAGAAGGAAATGCAATCAACTGTTTTTGGAAGCCTGAGGTTCAGAGGGGCTATTTAGAGCAATGGAGGCAAAAGACTGCTCTTAGAATCAGCTAGTTGGAAGTCATTTGTCCCTAAATAAGTTACCTCTTCTGAGCCTTAGCGTCCTGATTTGTAAAATGTGAACAGTCCTATCCACCAGGTTTTGTGGGGACTGAATGTGTGTTTAGTGACTCTGATAGACTAAGAAGTAAATAAAGGATCACCAATATCTTTGTTTTGATAGTGTAAATAATGCATCACCAGTGCTCTTGCAGCTGATGGAGGATTCAGGGTCTGGACGTGTGGAGGGGCTGGTGTACTAGTATCTGTGAGACTGGGTGTTTTTGGTCACATCATGCATCACAGGCAGATACCAGGAAGGCAAAATATAAAACAATTAAAAACCTGTACATTGCTCAAGGCATGCTTTTGTTTGCAATTTGGCTCAGTTAGTCCCAATTTTTTACTTTAAAGTGTTTTACTTAGTTAGAAATGTAACTTTAAAATAAATAGCAAATGAATAATAAAAAAGAGAAACGATGGACTCTATCTAGAAAAAAGTTCTCTTATGAGGGGGCTCCAGATTTGGCACTACAAAAGTGCCAGCTGCCAGTTTGTTTTATTATTACTTAGTTTAAATATATCCATGGCTGAGGGGGAGGAGGGCAATTGACAGCAGCTTTGGCTTCCTGCTATGCTTGATGCTTATTTCAACAAGTTGATTGTGGGACTGACATACTTTTCCTTGCCATGAGTTCTAAATGTACCCCTGCGTTGAACACTGTCTCCACCATTTATGAGCATCTGCTTCCTCCTCTGGAAAACAGAAAGGATCTTACCTGTCTTGCCAATCTCACACCTTTTTAAATGTAGATCAAATAAGATAAGTGGATATGTATGTCTCTAGAACTCTATGTGACAGCATACTGGTGTTACCACTTCTCTCATCCAGTTGTATTTTTGCAAAAGTATGCAGGGTAACTCTTAGAAAATGGTGTTACCCAATCATGAGGCATTTCAAATCCAGAATCTTCTGTGAAATATTAGACATTCTTTCTCTTTCGCAACCAGCTTAGTGCATCAAAAACACCATTTCTGATTGTTGAATAACTTTCATGATTTCTTGGAACTTGCTTTCTATTACAATATATCCTGTTAAATAATATTTTCAGCTTTAAATCCTTCCAATCAAAGGATAAGCTATCAGGTCTGCTACTTCTTCCTCCCAATAGTTCTCATACTGTTCTACAACTCCTCTTCTCTTTCTTCTCACCTTTGACTTGAAATATGACAAATCTTTCTATGAGGATTCTATCCAGAGCCCCAACTGTTTAGGGGCATAGCTGCTCTTTCTCTTAACAGATATAGTCAAATAGAACATTTACCTGGGCTTGGTAGGTTATATTTCAGGTGCACTTTGGTGACATTTTACTTACTCTATAAAGCCCTATGTGATCTTGACACCAGGTGACATTGATATAATTTCTCTAACTCAATTTTCTCCCAGGGTCAAGGTCTCTTAAGGCCCTCCAGATGATAATCTCTTTCTCTATATTTGAAGTTTAGCTGGAACATCATGACTAGTTGAGGGCCTTTATTTTTATTTTATAGTTCAGA
The DNA here is from genome assembly GCA_963574885.1 of Lepilemur ruficaudatus. Lineage (NCBI taxonomy): Eukaryota > Metazoa > Chordata > Mammalia > Primates > Lepilemuridae > Lepilemur > Lepilemur ruficaudatus. Next base: position 45,639 of record CAUYRT010067446.1, on the reverse strand, counting down.
AATTCTGCTGTTTTTCAAATTACTATTAGATCTCTTTTTATATTCAGGATTTTCTCTTACTGAATTTCACTTTCACTTATTTCCTCAAATGCACACACACACGACAAAATAATATGTGCCAATGTCTGCCAAGTCTGTTTTGTTTTAATAAGTCATCAAGGTATAGCCAGATTGGGAACAACGAAGGAAGCAGAATTTAGGCTTCAAGTCTCAGGTCTGCCAAGGGTGATCCTGGATAAGTCAATGGTAATGATTCTCAAATTTACATTTCTAGACCCAAACTCTCCCTGACCTCCAGAATTTATCTATTAAATTGCCTCTTGACATCGCCACTTGGATGCCTAACATGGGTCTTGAAATTTAACATGCCTAAAACTGAACCCTGGACTTCTCTTCTTCACTTCCGTAATCTGCTTTGTCTCTCTGTCCCCATCTTAAGAAGTGGCATCACCATCCTTCCAAGTGCTCATGTCAAAAGGCTTGAATCATCTTTGATTCTTCTCTTTCGCTCACACTTCATGTCTAACCCCTCAGCAAATCCTGTTAGCTCTATCTTCAGGAGATTCCTAAAATCTGAGCTATATCACTACCTGTCACCCTCCTTCAAGCCATTGCTAGCCTTTGCCTAGACCATTATTACACAGTGCTCTCCTGACTGTTCTTTCTGCTGCTTCTCTTGCATTCCCTACAGCTTCAATCCACAAAGCAGCCAGAATGATCAATTCAAGTGTAAATTTGGTCTTGTCACCTTCTTTCCTAAACCCTACCAATGGCCCATCTTTTCCTAACACATTCAGAATAAATTCCAAGCTTCTTATCTTGGCCTTGGAGGCCATAATTGAACACTGGATATTTCTATGTTCTCATTTCCTACACTTTCCCTCTTGCTCACAGCATCCCAACCATACTTCTGCTGTCTTTCAAACAGGCATAGCATCCTCTCACTCTCAGTCTCCGCATTTACTGTTCCCTCCGCCTGGAACTCCTCCCCTGAGTTTGTCATGGTGCTTGTCTCTCACATAAGTCAGGTGTCTTCTCACAATCCCTTAGAGGGTTTTGCATCATATCCAGAAAAGCTCCCACTTTTGATCCTATGACTCTTTGCCATCCTTTATTTCTCTTCTTAACAACTATTACTACCTGACATTCCACTTGTACACATACACACACTTCTTTACTCTTCAATTTGAGGACAGAAACTCATTGTATTTTTTTATGACTCCTTCCCCATACCTAGAACAGTGTTATGTATTCAGTAGGAAGTCAATGAATAAAACATGCAGGCTCTGGACCTGTTCCTTTACTGTAAAATAAAGCTTTTGACCAGATTATCTCTAAGATCACCACTAACTTTAAAAGCCCATGATTGCTGCTTTATTTTTTGGTTTACAATCTTACTTTATTATGCACAGAAAAACAACTGTGGCAGAAAATAGTCGCATAGGAGACAATGAGCTGGATCAAATAGCACCAAATAGCAACTTCACCGTAACTTTTCAGGACTTGATCTAAATTTTTTGTGATTAAACTTCTTATTCTCTAAGATTTATATGAGTATAAAAAACAAATTAGTGTGGCTAATGCCATGGGTGCAAAGAAACTGGGTTTGCCAAATTGACCAAGTGAAGACCTGGGTGAGAGCTAGAGGTTCTGTTAGGTAAATAGTGAGGGATCTCGGGTCTCCTAAGGATGAAAGTGAGAGCTGCTGCCCACATCTTGGTCCTGCCCCACCCTAATTCTCCATACCTGGGGGAGGAGGGAACTCTATGAATCTGCCAATCAGAACTTGGCATGCCAGCAGCAGAAGAACGTAGAGGACTCTCTAGCCCATGGGCCAAGGAGCATGGGTACCATAAAGTCCAGAAAGTGACCTAGAACCCACATGCATAGTAAAGGCTCAGGTCATATGACTCCCAACTGTCCAATCAAAGTGGTTCCATGGTGACCTCTGAACCACGAGGGAGGTCCCTATCCATGCACTATAAAATGACTCAGACCATAGCCAACCTCTCTCTTTGCCTTCTTTTTGCTTGTCCTGCTGTGACAATGGGTCCAGTCATCATCTGTGACATATGCATCATGCTCTGTAAATCTATATCTTGCTCTTGCCCTATAATCCTATCTTTCTCCTCAATAAATTTCCTTTTCGTGCTTGCCTAACTTTGGTGCGTCTGGTCATTCTTTGGCCATGAGCATGCCAAGAACCGACAGTTTCAGATGAAAACCTGACAGTTCTGCCCTTTCTATCTCCAGGGAGCTTTTACATATGTGGTCATATAGGCAAAGACCTCCACAGATTATTCTGTTTGAAGTGCTTATTGGTAGTTACTGCCCAGGCAGTGTATTGTAATCAAATTAAGAAATCATGCAGGGGTGGGGAATGTATGGCCTTCTGATTTCAAGACTGTTCTGTTTTAAGCACCAAAGGAGGCAAGAAAAGCTTCATCTTTTTCTGCTGCATCCCTTTTAATAAAAGGATTTGTTCTGTAAAATTTGGATTCAGTCAAAAGGCCGCACTTAAGGACCTAGAAGGCCACATATGGCCTTAATAGTGCAGATTCCTCACCACCCAAGCTTCATTTATTAAAAAGATCAATTGAGACAGTGAAACAGAATAGCTTCATGCAAAAATTGATCTGTGTGTTTAAGGTGGAGAGAGAAAATAATACAGGGAGAGACAGAATATTATTTCATAATATACATTCACTCTGCTAGCCCTTTTTGGCTACCTCAGAACATGAAGAAGCTTGGACTCAGTTTAAGAGTAACACCAGTACTGTTCTTTACTAATGGACAAGAGTTGTGGTACAGTTTGTTTCTAAGCATTCTTGTTCTTAGTCAAGTACTCACATAGTATACGGAGGATATAACTTGTTCTTTACTTTGAGAGGCAACTTCCATCCAATAAATGTCTACAGAGACTAGAGCCTGGGCGGGGCTTCCCACATCCCAGGGTTGCCCCCACTTCCATCCTCTGCTTAAGTAGGAATTCAAACCTGTCTTTGTACAGCCATGGTCTATTTGACCCCTTTGCATTTTTCTCCCTGGGGCCTTCCTCATCTTCTCAAGTCTCTGGGACAAGTTAATAATTATTTGGGGTGGGGGAATGTGTGGGAGCAGGGAGTACTTTAGATCCTACAAATCGAGGATTGGTAAGACAATGGAACAGTTTTATGCTGTCAAAATAAAACTTTCCTTTGCATAGCTAGGGTTTGCACTTCTTTCTGAAGTGCATTTGATCTGAACTACCAAATCCCTCCTTTTGCTATCCTGGTTTTAGTGTGCCTAATTTTCCGGAAGGAGTAAAAATGGGAGAAAAATAAGTTTATCTTATCACAATTAACAAAATAAGATAAAAGAGGGTTCAAAGAGAACTTACTCATAAAATGGTTTTCAGGGAAAACCAAGAGAAGGGTGGTAAGCAAGAGTGACTTGTAAAAATAGCCAAAGGGACAAAGTATTAAAACCCAGCTTTCTCTTTCTCACACTATGACCTGTAATACATGTATAAATTTAGATTTTGTACATTAGCTCAGAATTCTACCTGAGGATGTCCCAGATATCTGATCCTGCCTTGGCAAGTGGTAAGTAAGAGATATGTACGGCAAAGGAAAGGGTTAGATCAGCCCTTGACTGGCAGGTTTCTTGCCAAAATTACAGCCAGGTTTAAACCTCAGGTTCATAGGTATATTGCTGCAAACTGAAAAGAAATCTCCACCAATGCATCGGAGCGCCTGAGATTAGAATGTGCACACCACTGTGCTCAGCATTCCAACCGTACTTCTGAAATATAACGTCGGGCAGAGTGGGGACACATAAAATGTGAAGTCAAAAGGCTGACTGAGTTGTCAATGGAAGGTTCATTACCAACTCTGATGTGTTCCCTGGCATTTTCTCAGACAATCTGAGGCTATGACAATAACATGTGGTTCTTTATGTGAATCTAAGCCTTGACACTTCCCTAGGAAGAAATGGGAAGGGAGAAAAAGCTAAACTATTTTAATTTCTTCTGCAATTATTAAAAGCCCAGGGATAGTTTTAGATATATAAAAATGATACTTTCAAAACTAAGGTACAGGATTATTTTTGTTTCATTCATACCATTGTAATTATAAATGTTTATCCTCCTTTTCAGACACTTCTAAAATAATCTCCATGTGCATATTCAAAAAGATTTAATGTTTAAATAACTGGGGAAAGGTGAATTATTCCCTAATATCACTGGAGGTTAGTGAATTTAAAGAAAAAGAAAGATAAAACGGCCCTTCTTATTTTTATAACAGAGCAATCCAGTGGTCTTTTCCAATTGAGAAGAGCAACTTCTAAACATATATCTGTATCCAAGATTTGGACTGCTTTTTGACAACATACGACATAAATCCTGCTTAGGGAATAATTGCCTGGGATGGTGCCAAGTTACTAGGTCATTCAAATCGATGCTGTGTGCTATTGCACACTTAAAATTATTTACACTGCTCTTATCCTAGCTACAATCTGTTCTCTCGCTAATGCAGTGGAGAGCAATTTACTCCAGATACCAAAGTCCTTCTGATTTCATTTTTGCTCCCACATCTGCTGCTGTGAGCCCAAGTCCTAGAAATAAAACCAAATAAAGAAGCACATGGAAGCTTTCGAGAACGTGGGTTTTAGAGCAAACATCAAGGAAATTTTCAAATTTCTATTTCTGACACTTCGTTCTAATTAACTTTAATGGCTGGTTGCAGTTGTTCTTTTGAGATTATTAGAAGGTCTTTCTTTTCTTCCTCCCTTCCTCCCCTCTTTTCTTTCTTTCTTTCTTTTTTCCACATCTTCCCTTCAGGATTGAGGCAGAGGGTGATTCTTTGGCACTTTTCATTTGAAACGAGACTGTCATCTGCGGCTTATGTTACTCACACCGTTGAAGTCTTGGGTTGTTTGTGAAAGGTAAGAGAGTTCTCATTGCCTAGAACCGAAATGATTCATAAACCCTAGAATCATTGATGATATAAAACATCGATGTTTTGTTTAAATTGTTTTACTGTTAAATCTTCTTGTTACCTACATCCTCCTGAAAAGCTTTTGAAAGTTCTTCGTTTTGAGTTTTTATATTTTTACCAAAAAAGCAGGGGATAGTTACAAATCAGTTGAGAAGACAGACACTGTAGATTGTGGGTAACTGGGGAAAAATTAAATAACTCTTGCTCTCCATAATTGTATGCCAACAAGCTCTAGGTGGCAAAGAAGGAAGACAGAAAGCCTCTATGTCCCCGGTGACAGCGTTAACCTAATGAAAAGTATAACAAAGGCAAAGGTCTGAAAAAGGGCAAAATGTTTTGTAAGTTGTCTCTTTAAAATCCCTCACCATTTTTGGGAATTAAAACCTGCATGCCTGTCCAAGGCCAGTAATCAGAGGGGCAGAGGAATGTTCTTTGTTCTTTGTTTTCTAGTATCTTAAACCACAGGAGACGGCTCAACAGAATTATCTGGACAAAGGTCACAAGATCGTCCTCATGGGAGATGCTATAGTTAAACAGCAATAGCTTGAAGCTGAAAATCCCTTCAAAAACCCTGTATTTCTGCTTAAAGGAGGAATGCTGGTTCTTCAAGGTAAGAGTCTGACATCCTCCTCATGTGCTGGCATATTAATAAACTTCTCTTTCCTTTTCCTCAAATCGCTTGTCCTCTTTCTTCATTCAGCCTGGGGGACAAGTACCAAACTTTCAGTAACAAAACCATCCTATTAAGACCTCCTAAGGAGAAAAATAACCTCATCCTATCAAGGAGTATGTTGAGATCAACAAGTTTTATATAAGGTCAAAGAACCTTTGTAAGAAAAAATGATCAATTTGAGTGTCATCAGCAGCCTGCCCAACCCTCTCAATTCTACCATGAATGACTTGTGACCAATGTCTATGGACAGGAGGTGTGACCAAATAAGAACCACGTTTCAATCTCACAAGACACTGAGGGTAAAATGTGGACCTATTTAAAGCCTCAGATTAAGGGGACAATACAAGCCTAGCTGAAGAAAGTATTTTAAATTGGCAGGGTAGAGTGCTGGAACTTGAAGCATGAAAACAGGATCAAATTGAGTTCCTGGGTTTGGGAAGAAAACCACAGCATCCTACACAGCTGCGTCCATCAGCAGTAGAGTGGTAGAAGCCCAGGACACAGCAGTGATAGTGTCAGAGCAATAGTACTGCAAACCTGAAGAAGGTAAGACTACAGAGGAAGCACATGGGGGTTCATGTGCAGTACCCTCTGGAGACTTCCTGGATGCCCCAGGATGAATTTGAGGGTGGGGTCGCTGGGTACCCAGCCAGAGGGCTGTTCTTTGTTAATGTTATTGCATCCCTGATTACTGTGATAAGGGAAAACAAGAGTGTTTATTTGCAAGCAGTTACTTTGATTTTGGTTAGAATAGAATACTGACGTATGGCGGGAAACTCCTTAGCAGATAGCAGTCCAAAATAAATTGTTTAATGGTGTATTGGTGAGGCTTTAATAAATTTTTTTTTTAATGGAGCACATTAATGTTGCTTACTCAAAACACAATAAATAAATACATACATACCAAAGTAAGATTGGTTGCCCATTTGAGATCTTATATAACAATTTAAGTTTCTGAAATAATATTTCTGAAAGAGTAGTGTGCCTAAGACTTACCTAGGGTTCTTGCTAAAGTCGCTGAACTCTGGAGTCTGCAAGTTCTTATTAGGAAGTTCTAGAGTGGAACCCAAGAATCTGCATTTTAACAAGTTCCCTAGGTGACTCTAATATAAGTAACCCATGAACCATACTTTAAGAAACTCTATGAATTCTGCATTAAAGTACAGATGGTTATAAATAAAAACATGTAGCTTTCCCCTCCAAAAAGGCTTTGCATTTGAAATATTGTTCCACTGTTAAGAATGATGTTGATACCAAATAGTCCTCTTGGGATCTACAAATAGTCCATGAGTTGTGATTTAACCACCCAAGAGCTATTGTATTGCTGTTATTTTTCTTCACAGAGGTTCCTTAAACCTTATGGAAGGAATTTTTCGTTGTTGTTGGGGAAGTGGGATAACAAGAAATATGGCAGACAACTCTGACTTTATATTTCCTGCCTCACTGCAAGTGGAAACTTAAGAGAGGTCAGAAGTCCATCATCCTTGAGACCAAGAAGCAAATTATTGATTTGCAATTTCCTGAGCTCAAAGATTGCTATCCATCTTTGCATTTTCAGCACCCACCTGTGATGTTGCTTTACCTACTACCTTACACTTAATAAGAGCTAGCTAAATATCTGTCAAATGCTAGTGGATTTTGAGCAGTTTCTGGTCTGAACTTACAAAAACCCTAAGACAGATATATCCTAAATTCTTAGCTCCAAGGGGGTAGAGAGATTTATTTATTTTGCCAACCATTTTGTATAGCAGACACTAATCAGGTGTTTGTTGATTGACTAAATGAATGTATGGATATACACAGACCCTAAAACTTACAATAATTTTTTTCTGTGACATCAGGTTTTCAAAGTAGCTGTGGTTTTTTTTTTTTTTTGAGACAGAGTCTCACTCTGTTGCCCGGGCTAGAGTGCCATGGCATCAGCCTAGCTCACAGCAACCTCAAACTCCTGGGCTCAAGCAATCCTTCTGCCTCAGCCTCCTGAGTAGCTGGAACTACAGGCATGCGCCACCATGCCCGGCTAATTTTTTTCATATTTTTAGTTGTCCAGCCAATTTCTTTCTATTTTTAATAGAGACGGGAGTCTCGCTCTTGCCCAGGCTGGTTTTGAACTCCTGACTTTGAGCAATCCGCCTGCCTCGGCCTCCCAGAGTGCTAGGATTACAGGCGTGAGCCACCGCGCCCAGCCCTCAAAGTGGTTTTTTTGCAACATAACTGTCTTTTCAAAGGAAAACTCATGCAAGACCTCTCTAGATAAGGCAGCTAAAAGCAAAGTTGAGAGACAGAGGGTTGAGACGCCTCTGTGCTTCTCCACCATCCTTCAGCAATAAATAGTTCCTGAACCAATTCCTCTTAACCTAGTTGAAAACCACTAGTCTATAGAATCTTCACAAAGTACATATGCAACTTTTTATACTTCCAGCTTTTATACTTTACTATCCTGGGTTATTAAAAATCTAATTTTTTGTGTGGTCCATGGTTCTAGTAATAAGCAGGAAATATTTTCTTCACAGGTAACATATGTGTTAACCTTCTAGCCATAGGATGTGCACAACCTGCACCTTCTTGCTTTGTAAAATCTAAAATAAAAAGATCACGCATATGTAATCGGGAAACACAGTTGCTCTAAACATTTATTTTTAATTTGTCTTAGAGATTGCTTCTATCACACCTCCTACTTACTCATAGTAGACAGGTAGGTTTTCTTTTTTTCTCCTACACAATTCTCCATGAGGTTCCTTTGGTAAGCTGGTGGGTGTACAAATCGTAGTACCTCTTGACCCCTGTCCCACCCACAGTACTCACCCCACCATCATCATTGTCATTTTCAGTGGACACATCGATCAGGGTGGCCAATCAGTGCACCCATTCTCCCCAACTGCAGCGACGGGCTCAGGAGTGAGCGAGTGACCTGGAGTTGACAGACGGGCGCTGGGAGGGAAATATCTTCTTTCCACTCTGCTGCTGTTCCATAAAGGTGGGAGTTTGGGGGTGCTGCCGACCATATTACTCGCACATAGGAGAAAGCCTGCCTGCAGATTGAAGTCAAGCAGACACAAGCAGAGGTGAGATGGGAAGTGACCTGAAGATGACCACTTCGAGCCTTGGGTTCAGTTGTGCCACACACTCTTCCACCTCTGACTTACCAATTGCGCGAGCTGAAAAATTCCCTTTTCTCTTAAAGTAGACTGAGTTGGTTTCTGTCACTCACAATAAAAAGATGTCTTTTAAGTAAAATACTAATTGTATTCAGAAGAACATGAGGAATTTATGAATTTAAAGAGCACTGAAGAGCATTCACTATACTAAAAAGAATTTTTTCATATTATCTTTCTTATTTATAATCTCAGAAGAACCACGTAAGGCAGGTATGAAATTTTACTGTAGAATACTGAAACTTTGTAGTCAATAAAGCTTCTTTCAATAGCCATATAGTTACCTACGGAGCTACAAGGATTCTGATACTGTATTTTATTTTGACAATCCTCACTGCATGTCCTATGTTATATATACTGTTCTAGGTGAGAGGGATGGAAACAAGAAAGACGTGGATATTTCTATTTATTTAAAATTTCTTCTCTGTGCTTTGTGTTTTCCAAATTTTAAAAAGGAATTAGTCACTAACATTTAAATTATTTTCAATGATTATAACAATTAACATTTAATTAGGACTTAAAATGTGCTTGACACGTGCCAGGCTAAGAACTTAATGTGTATTAAATCAGTTAATCCTCACAACAATCCAGTAGAGTTGGTATGGTAGCCAATCACGTGGATGGCCTCCTGTGATAGTTGCCCCCTGATATTTATACCCTTGTGTAGGCCTCACCCACACTGAGACAGGCCGAACTCTGCAACCAATGGGATGTTGTAGAAAAGATGATGTGTGATTTCTGAGGCTAAGCCATAAACTATGTTGCAGATTCTACCTTGCTGTCTCTTGGATTCCTTACTCTCGAGGAAGCTAGCTGCCAAGTTGTGGCATGCCTGTGGAGTTCCCAGGGTGAAGAGCTGGGGCCTCCTGCTAAGAGCCGTCATCTACGCATCATCCACATGAGTGAGCCCTGGTCAAGCCTTTAGATGACTGCAGCTCCAGCCGACATTTTGAGGACAACCTCGTGAGAGAGCCTGACCCAGAACCATCCAGCTCACCATCCAGCTCACCACCCAACTGCTCCCAAATTCTTGACTCACAGAAAGTGTGAGATAATACTCATGTTTTTTAAAAATCATTACATTCTGATGGAATTTTTTATGCAGCAAGAAACAAATAATATAGTTGTTTGAGGTGATAGATATGCTCATTACTCTCATTTGACCTCTACACATTGTATGTATTGACCTGTCACTATGTACCCCACAAATATATATAATTATTATATGTCAATTTAAAAAATGCAAAAAATAAAAAAACCCTGAGGCCTGTTAGATTCAAAATACTATGTTATCTACTATAGATACATATTCTGGAAGGGGAAAAATAATGGAGGCTGGGACAACTTTTATAGATTCTATAAGGTTTTGAGGCAGAAGCAAAGTGCCTCACATAAAACAAGACTCAGTAAGCTTTAAACTAATAAACATTCCATATATTTGATCCACAAATGGCTGACATTTTAATTTTTAAAAAAAGAATAGGAAGAAGAATGACTCTCAAAAGGTAAGAGAGAAGAAAATTGATGTATGCCTGTGGCAGAGGCAGCTCTGTGTCAGTCATCTGTTGCCTGGTCTGTCCTTCCTTTTCCTCTGCTACATCCTCAGTCTCTGTACTTCCCAAACCTTTGCCTTAACAAGTGCCCAAAACAAACTGGGCCGCCAACTGCCACCCCATAGTCCCCACCTTTCTCTGTCGCAGTCAAGTACACCCACCTCTTACCTGTCCACCGACGCCTGCCACACAGGAAACACCCACTGCCTTGTACTGCAGGGAGGATGTGTCTGTGAACGCGCGTGTGCCGTTGTGCACCGCGTGGGACCCGACGCCCAGCTTCTCTGCGTGTTCAGGCAGCTGCAGTCAATCCTGCGGGAACAAAGCATCCCTCACCTCTCCTGCGCCCCAGCACAACTGCTTAAGAGTATTCCTTCCTGTTGCTTATTTTAACCAGAATGTTGAAAGGAGAACTCTGCTGGCTAGAGCGGAACCAGGTGAACTACACGAAGCAGGAAGCTGAAATGGAAACGAAACCAGCAGGACGGAGGACAAGAAGGAAGAGAAAGCACTGCTCATGTGGGCAAACCCCAGAGGGCCTGCAAACACCCACTAGCTGCGCCCAGAGAGCAAGACCCTTAGAAAGCAAATATTTCATGGAGAAGAATGGCTCGAGGGGATATTTTCTGAGCTTTTCTAACCGCCACCGTCCTAAGATAAAAGCAGATGAGAAAAGGGGAAATAATACCGAATTGAGGACTCCCGGAGCATGGATTTTGGTACAAGCTCTGCCCCTAGCTAACTGTGTAATCTTGGCAAATGTTTCCATTTCTCTGAGTCTTACTTTTTCTTCTATAAAAGATGGTGGTTTGGTTATAAAATCCCTAAAGTCGCTTCCTGCTTCAACTTTTTTTTTTTTTTTTTTGGTTTTAAGCATGTAGAGATCTTTGAAGAGAGAGCCACAATTTAATAAAAAGTATAGAAAACATGCTCAATAAGGGAAAAGTTAATTATAGAAATGATTAAAGGTGAGCAAATAATGGCTTTCATTTTAATAGAGGGAATTTATTTTGAGATGGAGATCAGCTGGTCTTAATTTTCACCTTGATCAGCATAAGGGGAAACACACTTTACTCACTGAGGCTGGTCCTAAAGGGAACCTCCTTGACTGCGCTGGATGCCAAAATCCCAACAGGTAATGGGGAAGATGTACCATCTCCTCTTAAAGCAATTTCCAAAGAGCATATGTATTAATAATTATCTCTTCAAATGATATATTCGAAGCAGAGAAAATATGCAGGTGGCTTTCCATTTGAAATCAAATCCTTTGATTTCATGTGCTTTGTGGCCAGAGTATTTGATGTAAGAGATTAAAATCTCTATTTTAGCCCTGATTTCCTGCTTTTCCGTTATCCACCTGCTGCCTATCTCCCACATGGAAGCTCACCGTGCTTGAGGGCAGAAGACATGTGACCAAAAGACAATGACAAAACAACATGGGGGGGGCGGTACTGTGCTGGTAAACAGTTAACAACTGACTCTGTGGAGAGGGAGGTTCCCTGACTTGTATGTTGTTCTTTGCTAATTTTCATGGTGTAAATAAACACTCCCACCGTGGCTAATTTCAAACAATTAAAATAGTATTAATTGGCTGAAAATTCCTAAAAATCAGCTCTCACCAAGCAGTATGAGCCAGTGGTCATTGTATTCTGTGAGAGACACATGTATTTGAAAAATAATTTTATTGAAAATGTTTTAATGCAACTTCTGTCATTTCCCATTAAAGAGAAGCATTATTTGAAAATCATATCTATAAAATATCTCATTCCCTTATGATGCCAGATAAATAAGTTTGTAAAAACAAAAAAGAATATAAAAATGATGCAACAAAATTAAATGACCCCTGTTAGAATGATACTATTTATCACGTGTCTATTGATTATTCATATGTATACTATACATACTAAAATATATATATACATGTATATGTAAAATTAAGTTTTCAACTGTATCTACATCTTCTGAAAATAAGATTCACTAAATTGAAAGAGTAAATTTGGGATTGTCTAGCCTAAAATATAGGCTCATTTAAAATTCAATGTGAAGACCCCTAGGGGACATGTTAAATAAATAAGCAGTTATCCTCCAAACTAAGGACTGCCTCTTGGTACAGAGTTTTAATATTGAGATGTCATGAACAATGGGTTTGAACATTAACCCCAAGATGAAAATGAAAATCTAAGGGACAGATGCTACAATTACAGGGGTTGGTTTCTACTTGGAACCGCTTCTCACATGGGCCCCTTTAAGTGGGTGCTTTAGGGAAAATGGCGGCAGAAATGTTCTGACAATTCTAAATAATAAGGATGAGACCTTATTTCCCTGTGTTTTTGAGAGAGAAGTAATATAGAAAATGAGAGAGTAAAGCATGAGAGGTCAGAGTGTAGCCAGATGGAGGGATTCTGAAGTCTATTTTGCAGAAATGGGCATGCAACTTTAAGAAAGATGTGCCTACTGTTTAATTTTTATATTGCTTATGTTTCTGAAATGTAAATCCTCCCCTTTTCCCTAAAATTTCTTTAATACAAAGTCCTCATAATGGATGCTTTTTTTGTTTTGTTTTTATTTGTTGTTTATTTTTTTAACATCAAATAAAGGGACTAAGTTCTTCATCTGGGTTGATACAGAAAGTCCTGGGGACAGCATGTTTGCGATAACAGGAAAGTGTAAAACTGAATTATTATAAGTCGGCTGAAGCAGGACTTGGCGCTGTAGATGGCCATGGACAGCCACACCCTCTCAGAATTTCCAAAAACATTTGCGGAGGGCAGTGGATCTTCCACAGCATGCAAAAAGTTCTTAAAAAGCAGAGACCCCAGCTGACACCAGGCTTTTCAAAAATAAACACACCTACATGTGGTTCTTAAACTTATACTTAAATTCAAAATATTCATGTATTACTAGACCTCAAAAGAGGAATGTGTTCAAACAATAAGACAATGTTTGGTAATTTAAATTGGAAACTAATAAGTGGACCTTCTGTAAAATGCTTAAGTTCAAGTGAAGGAATCTTAATTCAGGAGCCTATAGGGTTTATATTTTTGTATTTTGTCCAGAAATTTCTAATTGTTAGGTTTTATTCACTTAAAAAAAAACAAAATTTGAGGAATTCCTACTTTAAAGAATTTCTATTTATAGGGCAAAATACTTAATCCGTGCTGAAAATCTAATTAAAGCAACACATACAAAGATGGTCCATATTTTTTAGTCCATTCTGATTTTCTGTTTTATCCACACCCCTTAATGTCTTGCATTACTGGAAATGTGTGCCATAATATAAGAAAAAAAGTCTTCCCATTTTTTAATAGATTTATAAGTAGTGTTATTCCTTTCTAGAGATCACCTCCTTTCTGTGAGAGTTTCCTAACAACAAAGAGGAACAGAGGGGGCAGGAGATAATGAAAGAGTTGAATTAATGGCAGTGGAGCTTCTCCTCTGTGTCTCCTACCTGTTCGCCATCATGGAGGCCCTTCATATATTATTTCATTAAACTAATTTAGTCTTCATTTCTGAGGTAGGTCTATTATCCGCACTTTATAAAGAAGGTTTAAGAAAATTAAGTCACTTGGCCAAGATCACACAGATGGTAAGTGGTAGTCAGGTACATTTATAACCACATTAGAGTTTCCCAAAACGTGCTCAGGTGTGCCAATAAAGAATGTCCAAAAGAAACTAAAAGTTGCTTGATCCTATAGGCTTAGTATATGCTCGACTAAGCAACATCAAGAACATCTTTTCTACAGGACTTCTCTGGGTCATTAAAATAATATTATTGATTGTCATTTTCTAAGACAGTAATATAATAAGCAAAAACTCCTATTAATTTTTTAAGAGATTACCTCCTGGAATTAGTATGCAGTAAATTCACTTTGGGAAATAACTGTTACACCAAACTATGTCACCTCCATAAAAGAAAATATTTGATCAATCTAGAACCAGTGCAATGACATGATCATAGTCTGCCAGAATATAGTTCAGGTCAGTGGCTGGTAACACATCAAACATGCTCGACAATTCTGAATATAAGTGAGGAGTCTTTATTGATTTTCTCTGGTTGCTTGACAGCCTGAGCCCATGGGGGATGTAGAACTACAAATCCCATCAAGTCCACAGGAACTTTTCGACAGACTCTGTCTGCCTCCTATGCTACAGTGTTATGGTTGAACCTTTCTTGGGTTTATACATTGATTATAACCTTGGATAACATGCCACTGCAACTTCTTTCAGTAGAAAGGGCATTACTGAGAAATAAAAAACTAAAGACCAACGGAATTTTCTTTCTGATGCATGTTTGTCTTTTTTTTGATAGTTATTTTTGATAAATATGTAGTTTTATTATATCATAAATATTTTACTGAAAAAGTAAATTTTTTATTTTAAAAATTTTTGTTGAAAAATCTGATAAAAATTTCAAACAGTATGAAAGCATATATAATAAAAAAAAAAAAACTCTCTTCCAACCCATTACATCTATCTTCTTTTCCACAGTCAGCTACTGAGACCAATTTCTTGGAAATTCTTACATGTGTTTTTTATGTATACACAAATGCATATACATGAGTGTGGGGAGGTACATATGCTGAGAATTATTATAGACAGTGTTCTGTTCCTAATATTTTGAAGATTTACTAAATGAAATGATCTTTTTAAAAAGTACAGACATATAAGCTGATATACTATATAGCCCAAGCATTCTGTAACACTATGACACCATTCTGTGATCTGAGTATTAATCCTCAGGGAAATACAACATTATGCAATCACACTAGTTGTATATCCTGTGCAATACAGGATATATAATACCATATTGTGTGTATATAGTATTGTGCTGGATACAATACTATATCGTGTCCAACATACTGGCCAATAGCCACATGTGGCTAGGCTGAATTGAAATGTGCTGTGAGTGTCAAATATACATTGGATTTTGAATACTTGGAAGAAAAGAAGATTATAAAATATTTCAATAATGTTTAATTAGTTACATATTGAAATGATAATAATTCAGATACACAGTGTTAAATAAAATATAACATTAAAATTAATTTCATTAATTTCTTTTTAAATGTTTAATGTGGCTGCTAGAAAATTTAAAATAACACGTGGGCTCACATTACATTTCCAATGGACACCATAGTAGAGACAAGAAGATCTAAGTTAGTACATGCTGGAAGTGATACTTGTCTATGGAATTTCTTGTAGCTCTGAAGCTTCATTTGAACCCTTTTGTAGTGTGGATGTTAAGCCTAGGATGACCCAACATGTTTTAGTGGTTGGTTTCATGTGCTGTTAAAAATGAATTCTCCTTGTTTGCATCTGAGGATCACCATCTAGTCTGAGAAGACATGTGGTGTGTGGAAAAAAAGATAGTCTGTGTATAACATCTGAATTCAAGTACTGACCATGGACATGTCATTTAACCTCAATTTTATCACCTGTAAACTAAGAATTGTGTTAGCAGGACTTCAGTCCAGTGTTATTGTGAGCATCAAATGAGAAAGCAGGTAAGCATTTAATGAATTATTAAGTACCCTTTAATAGTTCATTGAATAGATGTATTTTAAAAAAGAATTAAAAGCATTATTAGAAGTTTCAACTTAGAAGCTAGTTAAGAAACCACTAAGAAGTCCAACAGTCTTCCCTCACACCTTGCCTATTTTATAGATGAGGAAGTCAAGTTTGGGCTTAACAGAGGGAGGTCA
Organism: Lepilemur ruficaudatus; assembly: GCA_963574885.1. Lineage (NCBI taxonomy): Eukaryota > Metazoa > Chordata > Mammalia > Primates > Lepilemuridae > Lepilemur > Lepilemur ruficaudatus. The sequence continues at coordinate 29,580 of CAUYRT010067446.1, read as the reverse complement.
AAACCACAGTAATTAGTTGGTTAATAGTAGATCTCAGATTAGAATCTAGGACTGATTTACTCATTTGTTCAGTAAACACCTAAATGGGTTTCAATTCTTCCATTTATTTATTCTATACATACTTGCTAAGTGTATATTATGGACCAGAACCATGAAAGATTCTGAAGATAACCACAGCTAACATTCAATGATCACATGCTAGGCACTGGGCATGTTGTGTCATTTATCACATTTAATCTAACAACACTTGACGTTTGTGTGCTTAGAACCTACTTACAAAGTGAGAAACCTATGCTCTATAAGGTTAAGTCACCTGCTCATGGTCACATAGCAAGTAAGTGACAGATTACAGATTTGACCCCTGTTCTCTTGGACTTAAAGGCCCACACTCTCAACCCTTGTGCTTCTTGCGCTAAGGGACTCAACAGCTGATGGGGAAGGCAGTCAGGTAAACAGAAAGCCAAAGTGCAGCATGTTCGTTCTATACAAAGATAAGCACAACGTTCTGCAGGAGCTCAGACAAAGTCTGACTTGTCCCTCTGCCTCTGCCCCAGTCTTTCCTGCCCACTCAGTGGCACCAGCACACATCCATTTCATGTACCCTGACGGTCAGCCTTGCTTGCCCCTCCTAGTCACCCTCACATCTCCCGAGTCGATTCCACCTCCACTGAGTGTCCCTTACTGTTCCACTTCTCTTCACCTGCACTGTCACTGCTGGCATCACATTCCTGCCTCCCCATTATCATCATTCTGCACCTGGACTATTAAAATGCCAACTGATTAGCTGCAGACCTTCTTTCGCTCTCCCTACATAAGCCTTTCTCCACCAGGCAACCAGGGTGATCTTTCTAAATTGCAAATCTGAGTGATACCTTTAAATGGTTTCATGTCAACCTTAGAATAAAAGCCACATTCTGTGCATGGCCTATCTTCTCTACTTTCCTCCTCAACTTCCCACTCATGCCACCTTCTCTTACTCACTTTGCTTTAAGCCACATCAGCTTCCTTTTCATTCCCAGAGCAAGCCAAGCTTTCTCCCTTCCTGAGGCTTTGCATGTGCTTATGATGGGCGTGTGCTGGTCTTGCTTTTTATGTGGTTGACTCCTCATCTTGGAGGCTCAGTTTATATGTGAACTCTACTGACAGACCTTTGCTGGCCTCCAAGCAAGTTCCCACTGTTTCCTATCCTCACAGCAGTTTCATCAAATTGAAAATACGTATATATTTCTTTAATGACATGTTTATTGGGTGCACTAGACTACAAGCTCCATGAGAGCAGGGATCATGGGAATTTAGCTTCCCTCTGAATACCCAATACTTAGTCTTATGCCTGGCACATAGTAGATGTTCAGCAAATGTTTGCAGACTAAATGAATAATAATTAATTCTTATTGGGAGGACAGTGAAGATGTCCCCAAAACACACATCAGTCATTCCAACTTTTCCATGTTTGTTTGAGTAGCTGTATTTCTTTGCTTTCATGCTCCTGCTATAAAAATTATAGGTAGCTCATCACGCAGTTTCCCAGAATTGGAAATGGCAATGTGCAATGCTTGTAATGCTCACAGTTTGGGTGATTTGCCTTCTATATAGTCCTGCAGCCATGCATTATGGATGGTTCTCTTAAGTAAAAACTGACGGAGAAATGAATCAGCAAGAGCTGGAAGCATGCAGCCTCCAACCAGACATAGCTGTTTCCCTGGCTCTATTCAATTCTTACTCCCTGGCCACCTAATTCAACCAATCATTTTCCAGGGAGAACAGCACAGTCGTCGGTATTTAATAAGATATACTATTCTCTCCCCAAAACAAACAGGATCTGAGGGTCTGAATTGGAATTTTACTTGACTGTAGTTGTTTATTCAGAATCTAGGAGTTATACACTAACTGTGCTGCCATAGCACAGTAAAACTCTAGAGCTGCTGTTGATTGTCATTGTTTAAGAACACATAATTTTTTTAGTCTGCTACTATAATACTTTCTAGATTCTCCACCAGGGTAAATGCACCAGGATTGAAGAAAATAGAATGGCAGCTTACTTTTGAGTACCTGTTGGTGACAAGAAATTTGCTAAAAATTTTACACATTACTTCTTACGTCTTCACATAGAAACCCCGTCATATAAATATGATCATTGCCATATTATCCCTGTCTTGTGTTGACAAAGCAGAGAACTCAATTAACTTGCCCAAAGTCACACAACTGGCCAAAAGCAGATGTGAAATTTGAAATCATGTCTCTCTACTTCTGAAACCCACTCTCTCTGAGGAGGAGAAAGTGAAATGCAAGTTTATTTGGGATTTGGGGGCAGTCAACTCAGTTCAAGTTGTGATTAAGGAGATACTGAAATTATGGCCTTAAGTGGTATTTCCGGAACATTTGAGTAGCAGCTGTGAAACATCCTTGCCTTTCTTCCTCCAGGAATGGAAATAAATCAGGTACATTTTAATATGGAAGCCAGTTTGAAAGAAAGATGACATATTTTGCCCTTATTTTTTCAGGACTTCCTTTCCTTTCAGGTTTCTGAAAAGTGCTGATTTGGCAAAGAGCAATATATAGCAAATAATTGGCCCAGGAAGAAGAGAGTCACAGAGGGGGACAACTAGCACAGAGCCAGGGTGGCAGTGGGTCCGTAAGCACTGCCCGGACTTGGAAGAGGTTCTACAAACTATTAAAAAAGCTGTCCCGTGGATTCAGTCTAGTACAAATACTTCTTATCTCCAGGGATCCCCAAACAGCTGCCCAGCAGGGCAAACCATCATGAAATTGCCCGGTTTTTATGTCTGACCAGACACCATCATGCTGCATGACAGATGAAAGAGAGGTGGAAGTGACCATTCTCCAAGAGAAAACAATGGCCGCGTTGACTCCTGCAGACAATGGATATTCAAAACAGAAGGTGGTTGCTCAAGTCAGAGAGTGGCAGGTTCCACTATCTACTCATGGGCTGGGTACAGGATCCTGCTCTAGTTATTCATTTCTCAGGACCCAGATTTCCTTACCTATAATATGGACATGATGAGCATTTCCTACCATCATGGTAAAGAACAAATGGGATAGTGCAGGGAAAGTACCCGGGACAGAGGATGCAACAAATCACTGTCCATTCCCTTCCTCCTTCCAACCCAGGTAAAACTCAGCAACTTCCACCTTTCACACTTCCTGCTCAGTCTCTTCTTTGAGCTTCATCCCCACCCCTTCTAATTATCCCATCCCTTTTTGTTATCTATTGGAAGGCTCCGCATTGCAAGAGGTATCAAAGGTAATTTTTTTAATTAAGTACCACACCCAGACTCCAATTAATATTAGAAGCAGAGAGTCTGGCCTGTGCATTTAGCTGCTCACCACCTGCTTGCATTCTTTGTGCCTCTTCTCTCAGGTAGGCAACTTTTCCAGGCTGAAGATTGGGGCTCTCCCCAGCCCCTAGTTCTCTGTTTTTAGATCACGCTGGGTCTCATCTGCCTGCTCTGTCATCCAGTCCTGGAATTCTGAGCTTCCTGCTGCCCTCCCGGGAGTACATCTCCTGGCTGAAGCTGTGGCTGTGTGGCATGGGAGATCTTTCCAGGCACGACCTGAACAAAGTTTCCCCAGACAGAAGCAGGGGCAATAGGCCTGATCCACTGTCCTCTCCTGTGCTTCTCGGGCCAGAGATGGAATACAACTTGCCTCAGTCATGCATTGCTGGCTCATCCACTCTAGGCCTGGTACACTGTAGGCCCTGGAGATGTAACAGTGAACAAGGCAGCGCTCTTACAGAGGGAAACACTCCGCACAAGCCCCCCACCCCCTCCCCCTGACCCAGCCCGCCTCACACCAGCTCTTCGCTGCAGTGTTTGTTCTATGCCTACCAGCTAAGCGTTTCCTGACAATTGCTTCCCATGCAACCACACTAAACTGTCCTTTCCCCCATCCTGTTGGCTCCTAACTGGTGCAGTAATTCTTGTTCTCCCAGTGGGGGCTGATAATGACTTCTTGAAGTGTTTTCCAAGCTGGTTTTCTGAAAGACACTAACCTGTTCATCTAAATAAAACTTAAACAGTCGTTTGAAAACAGCAAAACATATTTCTCAAGGACTATTTAGGACTTCCAAGAGTAATATATATTTTTAACCTCTACTATTTTCCTTGTAATGTTTCTCAGACTTATTTGATTGTGCCGTCGTCTTGTTTGTTATTCAGACACTCTTTGGAGGTATTGCAGGCTCAGTTCCAGCCCACCTTGATAAAGGTAATATCCCAATAAAGTAAGTCACAGGAATTTTTGGGTTTCCCAGTGCATATAAAAGTTATGTTTACATTCACTATAGTCTATTAAGTGTATATAATTTAATGAAAAAACATTTTATTGCTCAAAAATGCTAATAATGATTCGAGCCTTCAGCAAGTTGTAATCTCTTTGCTGGTGGAGGGTCTTGCCCCAGTGAGGATGGTACTTGTTGAAGGTTGGGGTGGCTATGAAAGTTTCTTAAAATAAGACAACAATGAAATTTGCCACATTGACTGACTCTTCCTTTCACAAAAGATTTCTCTGCAGCATGTGATGCTATTTGATAGCATTTTACCTGCAATAGAACTTTTTTCAAAATTGGAGTCGATATTCCCAAACTTTGCCTCTGCTTTATCAACTTAGTGTATGTACTACTATAAATTCTTTGTTGTCATTTCAATAATGTTCACAGCCTCTTCACCAGGAGTAGATTCCATCTCAAGAAACCACTTTGTTTGCTCATCCATGAGAAGCAATTCCTTATCCATGCAACTTTTATCATGAGATTGAAGCAATTCAGTCACATCTTTAGGCTCCACTTATAATTCTAGTTCTCTTGCCATATCCACCACATCTGTAATTATTTCCTCCACTGAAGTCTTGAATCCCTCCAAGTCATACATGAGAGTTGGAATCAACTTCTTCCAATTTCCTGTTAATGCTGATATTTTGACCTCTTTCTGTGAATCACATATGTTCTTAGTGGCATCTAGAAGGGAAAATATTTTCCAGAAGGTTTTCAATTTACTTTGTTATGAGCCATCACAGAAATCACTGTCTATGCCAGCCATAGCCTTACAAAATGTAGTTCCTAAATAATAAGACTGGAAAGCAAAATTACTCCTTAAACCTTGGGCTACACAGTGAGTTTTGTGTGAGCAGACATTAAAAATATTCATCTCATTGCATATCTCCATCGGAGCTCTTGCATAACTAGGTGCATTGTCAGTGAGCAGGAATCCTTTAAAAGGATCTTTTTTTCTGAGCAGCAGCTCTCAACAGTGAGCTTAAAATATTCAGTAAATCATGCTGTAAACAAATGTGCTGTCATCCAGGCTTTGTTATTCCACTCACAGAGCTCAGGCAGAGTAGATTTAGCATCATTCCTAAGGGCTCTAGGGTTTTCGGAATGGCAAATAAGCATTGGCTTCAACTTAAAGTCGCCAGTCACATTAGTCCCTAACCAAGAGAGTCAGCCTGTCATTTGAAGCTTTGAAGCCAGGCATTGATTGGACTTCTCTAGCTACGAAAGGCCTAGACGACATCTTTTTCCAATAGAAGGTTGTTTTGTCAACACTGAAAATCTGTTGCTTAACATAGCCACCTTCATCGATGATCTTAGCTAGATCTTCTGGATAAGTCGCTGCAGCTTCTATATCAGCACTTGCTGTTTCACCTGGAACTTGTATGTCATGGAGATGGCTTCTTTCCTTAAACCTCACGAACCAGCCTCTGCTAGCTTCAAACTTTCTTCCATAGCTTTTTCATCTCTCAGCCTTCATAGAATTAAAGAGAGAGCCTTGCTCTGGATTAGGCTTTGGTTTAAGGGAAAATTGTGCCTGGTCTGATCTTCTATTCAGACCACTCAAACTTTCTTCATATTAGCAACAAGACTGTTATGCTTTCTTATCATTGATGTGTTCACTGGAGTAGCACTTTTAATTTCCCTCAAGAAATTTTCCTTTGCATTCACAACTTGGCTAACTATTTGGCTTAAGAGGCCTAGTTTTCGTCATGTCTCAGCTTTCAACATGCCTTCCTCACTAAGTTTAATCATTTTCCTTTTGACTTCAAGTGAGAGACGTGCGACTCTTCCCTTCACTTGAACACTTAGAGGCCATTGTAGGGCTATTAATTGGCCTAATTTCAATATTGTTGTGTCTTGTGCAATAAATAGGGAGGCCTGAGGAGAGGGAGAGAGATGGTGGAACAGCTGGTTGGTGGAGCAGTCAGAACACAGACAACATTTATGGATTACATTTGTTGTCTCATATGGGTGTGGTGTGTGGTTCTTCAGAAAATTACAGTAGTAATAGCAAAGATTGTTGGTCTGGTGCAGGGGCTCACACCTGTAATCCCAGCACTTTGGGAGGCTGAGGCAGGAGGATCCCTTGAGGCCAGGAGTTGGAGACCAGCCTGGTTAACATAGTGAGACTCTGTCTCTACTAAATAAATAAGTTACCTATGTGTGGGGGCATGTGCATGTAATCCCAGCTTCTTGCTTGAGAGGCTGAGGTGGGAGGATCCCTTGAGCACAGGATTTGAGGCTACATTAAGCTATGATCTTGCCACTGCACTCCAGCCTGGGCAACAGAGCAAGAACCTGTCTCAAAAACAAAAACAAAAACAAACAAAAAAAAGAAGAGAGAGAGAGAGATCACTGATCACAGATCATCATCACAGATAAAATAATAATAAAGATTTAAATATTGCTAGAACCGAAATGTGACATGTGACAGAGAGACGCAAAGTGATCACATGCTGTTGGAAAAATGGTGCCTATGGTCTTTCTCAGTGCAGATTTGCCACAAGCCTTTAATTTCTAAAAACGTAGCATCTGCAGAGCACAGGAAAGTGAAGTGCAATAAACCGAGGCATGCCCTTACCTTGCCTATCAACATCTCCCTCGATTTTTTTTTCCTGAAAACCCAGCCTCAGAAATGATAGTATAACCAAAAAAAGAACAACAGTGTCTACAATTCCAGGGGATTTGATCTTGAGTGACTGAGACAAACTATACTTCCCTGGAGCCTACCGTGGTGGTCTGGATGCTACACACTTACTTTGCTCTCCCTCATTCTCTCTCTCACTTTTCCAGCTTCCCCCCTGATTCCTGGAATCACCTTGCTAAATCCTTGCCTCAGGCTCTGATTGTGAACAACTGCAAGTTAAGACAACTTGAAACATGAAACATCCTAATTGATACACAGTATAACCCAAACCTGCCATTACACTAACCACCCCCTTGTGATTTGATATATTTATTGTAAATTTGTTATACTACAGCAAAACGATTTCAATATGCACTTTCCTCATCTAACAATTGGGGGTAATAATAATTCCTACCTCACAAGGGTTTCTGAGAATTTAAGGAGACACTATATGTTAATGCACTTAGTATAACATCTGCCACATAAAATGCAATTTAAAATGTTACCAATTACTGACTACTATCATCATTTTTATTAGAAGATTAAGAGTAATGTGACATATGGACCTCTATTAACTTTGTTGACTGCCTGAAATACTCTTTGGCCTTTCAGCCAGTCCTCAGCACACTCTGCCATCCCACCCTCAATCCCCATACCACACAGAGTCTGTTACAGACAAAATAGATTAAAACACCAGATGTGTGCTATATCATGTTACCTGATTTAACTTGACTTCCTTTCATTCTTTTACCCAACTTTTTATTTGCATTTTTTTTTTTTTTTTTTTTTTGCAGAAAAAAGACAAAGTAGAAGCCCGAGTAATCTTTGTGAGCAATGAACATCAAAAGGTTTTGCAGAAGAAACATTAAGTGTTGAGAAAGGATTAAAGGAGAATCAGGTACTGAGTTGGTAAAAGATCAAGAAGAGAAGGTTCATCTCAGCTTAATGGATAGCTGTGAAAGAAGGAACAAAAGTAAGACCCAGATAAGAAGATTAAGGAATAGCCAAAATTGGATAAAGGGAAGGAAATTAAATCAGAAATACAGGAAATCAGGGAAGATTTATAGTTAACTCAGAATGTCAAAGAGCCCTGAAGTTGAGCCCACGAAGCTGTTTCTTGGAGAAAAGGAAGAAGCAGTAATCTTAATATAGAATATTAGAGCCGAAAGGAATTTTAAAGATTGTCTAGTGCAACCATTCCATTTTACAAAGAAAGAAACTGAGTCCCAGGGTAGAAAAACACATTACTTCCCCAAAGCTACATCTCTAGTAAGTTGGCAACCTGGGATCTTGCCCCAGATTTCTTAATTTTAGCTTAGTGATTGGTTCTACTCTATTATTTCTGATAAAAAACCTTAATGAAAGGGAGTGATTTGATCTAACTGATAAATGAGGCATATGATTAACAAATTAGATCATCTGAACATTTAAAAAGATAATCACTAATAAATCTTGTTATAAAAAAGGTTTACTCGGAATTGTTTGTAATCACACACAAATTGGAAACAATTTAATTATCCAATCATGGTAGTATAGTTAAATAATAACTTTGCAACTCTAAGGGCAGTCTTTTAAAAACAAGGTTTCTAAACGATTTTGATGACCTCAGAAACCTTATATGAGGTTGAGGGAAAAACACGCTAGATACAAAATTACTGCAGCAGTATGATCTCAATTATGTAGAAAATATAAATGGAGAAAAACTGAGAAAAAACACACCAGAATATGCTAAAAGGGGTCATCATTTTCTGTGTTTTGGTAATGGATGAATTTTATTTTCTTACTTACAGTTTTTGTAGTGTCCACATTTTCTACAATCAATATCCATTACTTTGCTAATTAGAATAAAATTGAATTGAAAATCTTGCTTGGAAATTATAATGAATCTGAAATTACAATTTGAGATCATATTCTGTTCCTACTTTCAAAATGAAGATGAGATTTTGATGTTTCTTTATTTCTTCCAAATATTGCAGATTTACCTATTTTATGAAGTGACTCCTCACTCTGTGCAGTAAGCTTTGGATACCCTAATCACCACAGCAAGTGAGGTAGAGTTTATGTTATAGACCTGATTCATTCATTCACACATTAATTTATTCAATCAGTATTTACTAAGTACCCACTACACATTGTTCTGTGACCATGTCTTTACCCTCAAAAGGTGACTCTACTTCTTGAGTACAGAATGCAGCTAATGAACAAATGGACCAATAAGTTTAAAACTTTATGGCATGATAGAATAGAGATAAAATAAACAGGGTGGTGCAATAGAATGCAGTGTACAGGATGCGTATGCTACTTGATGTTGCATGGTCAGGTAAGGCCTCTAACAGGTGCTGTGGCCTGTTGCACTGATCCCCCTTCAGGGCCCGGGGCTCTCATTCCCTCGGCTGCTGGAACGTTGGTTTCCATGGGTGCACAGCTGAATCACTCTAGGAACTGTTCTCAGCTGAAGGGGGCTGCCTTGCCCACATCACTCTCTGTTTCCAGGGGCAGCCCGCATCCAATGCCTGATTGATATGACATTGGATGCAGTCCCTCTTGCCTCAATACAGGACAATTTGGAAAGGCCATCCCAGCTTCATAGCTCTTCCTGAGATTGGCTGAGGCCCCTGTTGAGTGCATCACAGCTCAACTTCTCTCTCTGTCCACTTTCCTTACCCTTTCCAGCATGTTATTCTCAAGGGTACATCCCAATCAACTTTCTTCAAACACATCAGCACATCAGAATCTGCTGCCCAAGGACTGAAAACAGCCTTTTCTGGGAGATAAAATATGATTTGAAATCTGAAAGATGAGAAAAAGCCAGCCAAAGATAAAATCCTTGAAGCAGGAGGGAGCTTGTGAATTTTAGAGAAAAGAAAGGAAGCAAGTATGGCTGTCTTGCCTAAATCCACACTGGTCAGAGAGCAGTGAAATCAGGATTCAAACCTGGGTTTATCTGATGTTGAAGTCTATGTCCTTTCTGACAAATTATAAGCTTCTCCCAGATAATATGGGCCTTTGTGGTGTGAAATGCAAGTACAGTCGGCCTTCTATATTTGTGAATTCTGTATCAGTGGATCAAAAATATTTGGAAAAAAAAGGATGGTTGCCTTTGTACCAAACAGGTACAGACATTCTTTTTTCTTGTCATTATTCCCTTAACAATATGGTATGACAACTATTTACATAGCATTTACGTTGTACGACGTATTCTAAGTAATCTAGAGATGATTTAAGGTATATGGGAGGATGTACACAGGTTATATGCAAATACTACACTATTTTGTTTCAGGAACTTGAACATCTATGGATTTGGGTATCCATGGGTGGCTTGGAACCAATCCTCCATGGATACTGAGGGACAAATGTATTCTATTTTAATCATGAAACATTAGATTTTCCAATATACTCACCAAGTTACAAATTTTTTGAATTGGCTCTTTAGATACCCCTGTGACTTTGTTCTGAAAGTATCATTATTTAAAGTATCTTAGTAGATTAAATATATCCAATTAAATCTTCTTCACATTATCTGCATGTACCAGTAGGAAGTATTTGAACATCATGAACACCACTAATTTTACCTGCACACTGCTTGAATACATCTGTATGTACATAATAACTATATTAGATTTTTTGCTTTAGTCATGTCATTAATTTAAAAATTAACCTGAGTTTTATTTTCTCATCCTGGAAAATACATTTCATAAACTTGTCCATGGTACATCTGAAATAATTAAGCAAATTTGCTGTTGGTGCTTATCAAAAGGCCATTTATCTGGATTGAGCAAAATAATACTATAAAACCTATTGATTTTTTTGAGCTCTAACAGTCCTCTCTCTGCCTTCAGTGGCCTGGCATACCTCATCTGAACTCACTCACTCATTCATTTATTTACCCATTCATGAAACATTTCATTTATTGCATAATATTAATTTGGCACATTTCATATGCCAAGTACTCTGCTGATTGCTTGGAACATACTGTGAAATTCTTCCTTCTTGGGAAATTAAAATTTAATAAGGTAAGGTAAGGCAGGAAGATTCATCACATAAGCACATTGGTGAGTGCAGAGTTACAAAGTGAGTGCTTGAGAGAAACAGCACATGGTTCTCTGAGCTCTTGTAACAAAGAAGCCTAATCTGGACCAGGAATGGAGGGAGGGAGGTGAGAGATAATGAGGGTCGTATGCATTGGAGAGAGGTAGAATCAGAAGGCTTTCTTAATAAAATGAAATGTGAGCTGAGATCTTAGATGATGGGGGCCAAAACAGAAAAACTCCCTTTGGCAGGAGGGACTATGGAGTATTTAGAATCTGAAAGAAGCCAATATAGTTGAGTTTTGAAAAATGTGCAGAGGTAGATGAAGCTGGAGAAGCAGGCAGGGGATAGAGGATAGGGGATTTGTAATCCATGTTGAGAGCTTTAATTTTAATTTTTTTTTTATTGTATAGCAATGGAAAGCTGTCACATTCCTCTAGTGCCAGGACTCATATTAACTTCTGGGTTTACAAAGGCAAATAGACCCTTTCAAGGCCCACAAGGACTCACAGTCCAGTGGAGGATTATTGATGATTAAACAATATTCAAAGCACAGAAATGTAAATACTATGATGGAGACAAGTAAAGGGTGCAACATGAATGCTGTGGAGGGCACTTAACTCAAACTGGGGATCAGGGCAGTCTTCCCAGAGGATGTTATGCCCAAAGTGAGTCTCAGGAATACACACCACATAAGATCACCCATCCCACCAGGTCTACTCAAATACAGATCTCTTAGGCAAGGTGGGGGCTCTGGCCTCACACTCATGCCTTTGTCAATGTCCATATAAGTGGTCCTGATGGAATCAAAATACCAAAGATAATGACATTCTTTTGCAAGGCCTGGTGCTACCAGGAGACAGCTCCTAAAAGGCAAGTCTTTGTTGAGCCTCTACCATGTATAAGCAAAGAACTGGTCTCAGCATATGGAACCAATGACAAATACTAACCTGTGAATACACATAGTTGCTATTGCCTAGAAGTTTTGCAAAATGATCAGGAATTCTGGCTGAGCTGGAGATAAGAATCACAAACGTGTCCCAAGTGGGAGTTGGGGACACTTCTCTGCCCAAGTATTTGTCTGGAAAAAAGAGAAATGCTTTGTTATTTGTTTCAAGGAGCACTGGAGGAGAGATGATGCCAACGGAGGAGAGGTGTCGTATCTGTCCTTCCCTGGAGACTGGCATTTGTTCATTTGATCGATTGCTTAATTTGCTTCAGTTGAGATGAAGAGAGAAGGGACTACAGCCAGAACCTGGAAGAGATTTTAGAAGCCAGGTAAGACGCTGGGCACAAGCTACACTGCTTCAGGGCCTAGGTAAGCAGGTGTGAAGTTGAGTTGAGGATAAAGGCAATCTCCTACCATCAGCAGTAGGTACTGCACTGCTCTGCAGCCATGCACCCTGAGGACTCAGAAAGGCCCCTGAGGAGAAGTTCTGGGTTCAGGAAAACAGCATGCAGCACACAACATTGGCAGAAGGGCCACAGTTCTCTAAGATGCCTGGCAGACAGTTTGGCAAGGTCTAACACAGGCATGAATGGATTTGTCCCTACATGTTCGTAAGCTGTCTCTCTCTCCTTCATTCTCTCAGAAATAGCCAGAAGAGTCTTCTCGGGGCTTTCAGGAAGGTCCAGCAATTATTTAGAGAGGGTTACATGTGATCCAAATCTGGACATTAATATTGCAACATCAGCATTTGCACTCAGAAAGTAGTAAAATCTAAGACATTTCATTTATTTTAATAGACTTGCACAGAGAAAAGCTTTGAGGGGAGGAGAAACAAGACAACTAATGCATTATTGGCTGACCTGCTGGATAACTTTGGACAAGTCATTTTACCTCTTTGGTCTTCAGTGTTCTCAAATATTAAATAGGATGGAAGATGGAAATAAATTAATGATCCTTAAACTAGTAGGCACAGGCTCAGAGCAAAGAGTGGGTGCAACATTACTAAAATATATCTGAGAACCACTGAGTGGATCAAAGTCTGAAGCCCACAATACTCTCTGGCTTGCAGTCAGCCAGAAAAGTTCTTATTAGCTGTCCTCCATTTATGTGGCCTTGTTTCTGTAGGATTTCCCAGACTCCACCCTCTTCCAGACCCATCCTGATCTCTACAGCAGTTCTGAGCCTCACCTTCAGCAGCAGTGTGTTCAAAAATAAATCTTTCAATACTGATTTCACCAGCTCAGGCTTCTATTCTAAATTTGTTAGTGGCTCCTGTGACATTTGTGATGGTTCCATAACTTTAAAGATATGGATTTTCAAGGTATAATGAGACTGTTTCAGACATCAAAGAGGAAAAGACAATTGAATTTGGTGACTGAAGGGATCTGGTGACCAAAAGAGGGGTGAGTCAAAGAAATGAGTCTATTAATTGAGAAAATGGTGGTGCTATTTATAAATGGAAGGGGAGAGAGACAGAGACAGAGAGAAAGAGAGAGACAGAGAAAGAGAGAGAGAGCTTGTTTAGAAGCAAGGTAATAATCTCAGCTTTGGACCTGCCGAGTCTGAGTTGCCAGCAAGATAGACAAAGACTAGCTTAGGAGTTCCTCACAATTGAGGCATTGAAGGAAGCCAAAGGTTTATAGGGAAAGCAAAGGAACAGAATATTATTTACTGAGCACTTGCTAAATGCCATTTATGAACCAGGCATACTGTATCAGTGTTCTCAGTTAATGTTCACAATGAGGTAAGTATTCTCATTGCCATTTTATAGACAGTGAAATCCAAATTGGAGGAAATTGAGTCATCTGCCCAAAGGCACACAGTTCAAAAGACCTGGATTTGAACGCAGATCACCTCGATTATCAAGATGTGTACCTTCTCCACTACATCCTGTCTCCCTTGTTATGACAGACAGAAGTACAAAGCTGGAACCCCAGATCTGGATTATTTCTGCATGTGTCATGTTTTGTTTGTGCTTTAAGCATCTAGTTTTATAGTTACTGCTATGTATAAAGATACTATTTACATTTTATTTTGACACCGGGCTGAGTATCATCATTCTAAGACTTGAAACATAAAAGGTTTGAGCAGCCAGAATCTTTATTTTCCATTTGCGAACCAGTGAGATGATGAAATTAAGCCCTAAACATCCACTTGAAGCTGGCCAGCTCCTATGGGTTCTTTAGAACATCTTTCTATCTAGCAGACAGCCTAGTGACCAGGTCCAGGAACCCAAGGAAGGACCTAGAACTTGTCCTTGCTTAGGATACTTGTTCCTGTGGCACTGGCTACCAGAAATACCACCCCCTAGTGGGAACAGCTGAACCCACTCATTTTGGTCTCCTCTTGTCTGAGAGTTTGTAGATAATGAAATTGCTTTGGAGTTCATGCTTCCCACTGTGTCTGGTAGGCCTGGAACAGGGCTGCCTAGGCCACCGTACCTGGGCAAAGCTCCTGTTGGCCCTGGCTTATTCTCTCTGGCTTGGGGGCAGCCACATCTCAGTTTCTGCCATTGGTCTAAGGTTCTCTGAAAATAGAAATCTTGGATCCAAGATCCATTCTCCCATTTTCAGATGCATTTTTCTCACAGATGAGATGGTTTTCAGTTGAGATGTAAATCACATCTCTGTGTCTTGCTTCTTAGGGATGGCAGTTAAAACTCACTTGATTTAAACAGGAAATAATGATGAGTTTGTATCAAGCTGCCTTCACAGCTTTGGTGGGGAGAACAGCAGCTACAGAGGCCTGTAGAGATGTGCTTTGGAAGCAGTTACATGATGCTTTACAAGGTCAGGTGCAGTACAAAAAGGGACCATTTTCTGATGGATTCTCCTAAAAAGGAGCTCTGTGGACTGGATGATGGAACAGAAGAGGACACCCCCTTCCCACCCAAGCTAAGCCATTTGTCTAAAGTGCCATGGGTTGACATAAACCCTAAGAGAGCTACCCCCACCTTCTGGAAGGCTGCTTGTTCTCTCTGGGCTCAGTGACCTTCTAAGTTTTTCCTTCGTGTTTTCTGGGTTTGTGTGTCTTTAATACCCTCTCCTCTTGTCAGGTTAACCCTGTACAAAATCCTCCTCATAGATCCAGCTCAGGTGTCATCTCCTTTGGAAATCTTCTGTGACCTCTCCTGCCCAGGCTGCTTCAGGAATCCTTTTTGGTATTCTTCTAGCACCTCCTGGATCACTCTAATATTGATATTACTTACTAGGTTGTTTCATAAATGTCTTTTTATGTGTCTATCTTTCCCCTTGAGGTAGAAATCAGCCAGCTGTTACCCACACAGATTTTCTCTTTTCCTCCTGGGGACCTGGGGAGATTATACTTCCCAGGATCCTTCCCAGTTAGAGATGACCATATGGTGATATGAGTGAAGCAAGAGAGATGGTGCCATCCTCCACATGCTGTCTTTTCCTTGTCTGCTGGCCAGATGTAGAGAGCATAGAGGGACTCCAAGTGTCTAAGGATGGTGAAGCCATTAAACAAGAGAAGCCTGGGTCCCTGAAAGCCTACTTGAATGAGTGTCCCTCACTACTGACCCATATTATATTGGGACTTGAGCAAGAAACAAACTGCTAAACTTTCCATGAGGATTTTGCAGAAACTAGTCTTTCCTGAGTTATACCCTTACTAAACTATAGGCTCCTGGAGGGGCCACAGCATCTTTACGTGTTCACTAGCTAGCGGAGTGCCTAATAAATAGTCAACACTCAATTCATATGTGAGGAATGAAAACATCTTGCCTTTACTTTGTTGATCAAGTTTTTCACAAGAAAGGTTATCAAGCTAAATCTTTCTGACTTAAACGGCACTGATTGTTTTTTGATAAACCAACCAAAAACTTTATTTTAATTCTTGCAACAAGATCTCATACTAGCATTCTATATACTTTGAACTTAAATTTAAATAGCAAGTTGAATTGGTATATGCAATAGAGTAAGGCCCTAGAATATGATCATTGAGGTCTCCTTCTAGACTGGTGCCCATCCATTAATCAATACCCCTTGGATAATGGGTGAACAATTAAACCAGCAATTATTCAACCAGCAATTAAACTAGGTAACTCTACCATTACTCTAGTCCACATTTTTCCATTTTACTAGCAAGAAAATTCTTTGTTTGATGTCTTGATACATTTCATCTGTATAGCATTCCTGTAATTTCCTAGCTCTGACTAGGACTTTCAATGCAATGCTGAGTAGTAGTGGTGAAAGTCTGCGTCTTTGTCTTATTCCTGATCTTAGAGGAAAAGATTTTAGTCTTTCACCATAGTATACTGTTAAGTATGAATTTTTCATAAAAATCTTTTATCCTTAGTATACTATTTTTTATACTTAATTTTCCAAGTGTTTTGCCATGAATGGGTGTTGAGTTTTGCTAAATGCTTTCTCCATATCTACTGAGATTTTTTTTTTTAATTGTGTTACATTGATCAATTTTATGTTGAACCACCCTTGCATTCCTGGGATAAATCTCACTTGGTCATGGTGTATAATATACTTTTAATATGCTGCTAGATTTAATTTGATAGTATTTTGTTGGGGATTTTTACGTCTATGTTCATTAAGGATAATGGTCTGTAGTTTTCTTGTGGCATCTTGTCTGGCTTTTGTGTCTGTTCTGAATTATACTTGGTCAGTTTTTTTTTTTTTTTGCTCTGAAAATGTCAGTAAAGACCATGTTAGTTGTCTTTTCAAGTTTTGCAATTCTCACCTCATGCTGCACTTTAGTTTCCTTTAGTATTTTATTTGTATACTGGTCTTTGTGATGTGCACTTCCTCCCTTCTTCTACAAATACATCTTAACTCTATTCATCTTTACACACAACTCATCAGCGAGCTTCCTGTGCAGTAACACATGTCTCCCATTTCTTCCTCTTCAGGATTAATCATGGCAATTTCCAGTATTTCTTGTTTTAGAGCTCATCATTCCTCTCTACATTGTCTACACATGTTAGTCTGGCATATGCTAAACACTAAACAAATATTTCTCTAATAAATAAATAATGACAACATCAATTTAACACATATTTATGCCAAGAACTATTCTCAGCACTCTGCATGAATTATTTTATTTTTTTCTTCCTGGTAACTTAAGAATCAGGTATTATAATTTTTCCCACTTGACAGATATGAAAATTAAGAGACTGAAATGTTAAGTAATTTTCCCAATGTCACTAATCTAGAAAGTGGCAGAGATGGCACTCAAACCTAGGTTGTCTGACTCTAGAATCATCCTCTTAATCACTGTGGTCACCGGAATAGACTGAATAAATAAAGAGACTCAGGCCATGTGCTTATTCATATATTTACTGTGAACATTTTAAGGTCTGGATTCCTAAATATAGTTCAAGGCACCCAGCTGATTATGCCTGCTGTTCGCTGTCTTCACTGTTACAAAACCATGTTCCTGCTTCATCTTTATTAATTACATCCATGCATCCAGGCACTTCAGTTTGCATAGACTCCTTCTTTCCCCACTATTCTCCCTCAAACCCCACTCAGAGTTAGTTATCAAGTTCTGGGAATACGTGTTTCCAAGTTGGCATGTTAGACCGTCCTGTCAATCAGCTGCAAAATAATTTACTATTGCTAATAATAAAATGCCAAAGTTATAAATGATTTACTTTTTGACAAGTGTATAAAATAGAGGGGAGTCAAAATCAACTCTATAAGTCATCATTCTCACTTGCATGAATTCTGATTTTTTTTTTATTTAGTGCTAGAGGAATGGATTGAAGTGAGGTTAGCAAGCTGGAAATTATACATATTACTAAATATGCCCACATGATTGAGTAGTACAGATGAACTTTATCATATGTGACAGAAAGGGTAGACAATTGCTGCTGTGGATACATCTCTACCCTGTCTCTAGTATTTATATCCTTTACCTTCCATTCTCTATCACTATGCCTAGTTTAGATTCAGACACTTTAGCTTCCTAATCGATCTACCTACCTCTTGTCTCAATCTTCTGTCCCCTCTGGAATTCCATTGTTGACCCTGTTGTAGGCTGATTTTCCTAACGATCCATGTGATGGGCCATCACTTCCTTGTTTACCCGATAATGTCCTCCCAGGCTATTTGCAGCACCTGTGAAGTTTCTCTACTGTCTTTATCTCAAAGCACTCTCTTTCTCCTCCTCTCTATGCCAGTTAAATAGGATAACACTGCTTTTTCCAATCTTTCCAGGTCATTCCCCTAAAGTTACCTTCCCCTGCTTTTTTATAAGACTCCTCATCTTACAGGAGCTAGCTTGAGAGAAAACGCTAAAGTTCTTTGTGTATTGAAATGCAAAGATCTCCAAAATACACTGTTAAGTGAAAATAGCATTGTGCAAAAAACTGTGTATAATATGCCACATTTTGAGTAAGAAGTTGGAGAAAAATAAGACTACATGTATCTGCATTGTTTTTGTTTTGTCTTGTCTTGTCTTGTTTTTGCTTAGATTTGTAGAAAGAAATTCTGAAAGCACACAAGAGACTACCTGGTTTGGGTTGGTGGAAATAGAGATGACAGAGGAAGGAGGTAAGAGTGAGGCTTTTCACCAGTTACCATATGTATCAGTCTGATCCATGAGAACATATTGCCTTATCAGAAATAAAAATTAATAAACAATCATCAAAACTAAGGCAACCTCTAGAGGAAATTTCTCAATATCCTGCTCTATGTCCCCAAAGCACATCATGAGCAACATTTTAATAGCATGTGTCATATTGTGCCTTAAGTTTAAGTTACTTGAGTTTCTTTCCTGAATCTTGAATTACGTTTTAAAGAGAATGAGCAGATATTCTGACTTATTCATTGTTTCATTCTCCCTTCATGCCTGATAACAGTGCCTTACAAATGGCTGGGGATTAGGATATTTCTGAACTTGAAGAGAGCTTCTCCCCAGACTCAAGGGTCTGATGAATAGAGGATTCAAAGGGAGCATCTCCTCATTAGTTCTAGAAAAACAATTGACTGTGTTTCCCTTCTCAGGATGTTCAGAATTAAGAGAGATCTTAATGAAAGATAAATGAGTCTTCTGATTCATTGACCCATTTAGGCTCATTGGCTTCATTCATTCATGCATTCACTCACTCACTCACTCATTCATTCAATAAATATATATTTAGGGTCTGATTTGTGTCAGGCACCACGCAAGACTTTGAGCATCTAGTAATGAGGGAGAAAAAGAGCAAGTAAATGTAAAATCAATTTGTATTATAAATTTAAACTGTGACCAGTGCCAGGAAAGAAACAAGTCCTGCCATATACATCTCTCTCCGAAGTGCCCAGTCATCCAAGATTACTTTTTTCTTTTTGCTTGAACAATAGGAATCTAGTTCTCACACTTCCAAAGGCTGGGAAATCAAGATCAATGTGTCCGAAGATCTGGTGTCTGGTCAAGGTACTCTTCTTGGTTTGCAGATGGTTGTCGTCTTGTCATTTCTTCACATGATGAAGAGCAGACAGCCATGTGCAAGCTCTAGTATCTCTTCTTATAAGGACACTAATCTCATATTAGTGTCCTTCTTCTTAGTGTCCTTCCTCTTAGTGTCCTTCTAAGAGGGTTCCATCTTCATGACCTAATTATCTCCCAAAGGCCCCACCTCCTAATACCATCAAATTGGATGTTGGAATTCCAATGTATACATTTTTGGGGGGGACACAAATATTCAGTCCATGACATTTTACCTTTGCCCCCCCCCAAATTCACATCCTTGCATGCAAAATACGTTTATTTCATCCTAATAATCCCAAACATCTTAACGTGTTCCAGAATCAAGTGTAAAGTCAAAAGTTCAAAGGCTCACCTAAATATCATCTGAATAAGATATGGATGAGACTCAAGGTACGATTTATCCTGAGGCAAAATTGCTCTCCAGCTGTGAATCTGTAAAACCAAAGGTTTATGCTTCCAAAATACAACAGCGGGACAGACATAGGATATACATTCCCACTCCAAAAGGGAGAAATTGAAAGGGAAGAACGGTGACAAGTCCCAAGTAATTCCAAAACCTAGCAAGATAAGTTTCATGAGCTCATAAGGCTTACAGATAATCCTCTTTGGCAAGATACTGCCTTCCAAACCCACTGGGGCAGCAGTCCCAACCTGAGGACCCCCTGGGTGCGGGTCCAGCTTCCCTGGCAGTGGTCAAGTGCCCCAGGCTCTGGGGGGCCCCACCCTTGCGTAGAATTACTTTTCGCTCCTCTTACCAGCCCATCTTAACCCTTTCAAATACGTTTTTATTAATAATGTTTTGTTAACTTAATGAACTTCTTAAAAGTGGAATCATATCTAATGGAAAAGCATTGTATATAAGGAAGTCCGGAGATCTAGAGGAATCTATGTGGCAAAGGTTCAGCTTCAGCAAGTCCACAGAGTGGCTCCCATTTCTTCCGATTCTCTAGCTGATCCCAGGGGTGCTTGGCATGCTTGTGTAGAAGGAGCACAATTGTAATTTTAGACATGAATTACTTATCATGCATTTCTTAATTTATGCATTTATTTATCTTTTAATTAGACCCAAAACTGGCGAAGACTTGCTTCTTGAACAAAGGGAGAGGTACAGCTTTATAAATACTTGGTCAGAATGGCAGGCATCGCTATGAAGCAGAGATTTTCAATTCCGGCTGCACAGTGGAATAATCTGGGGTGATTTGAAAAAGTATGATGCTTGAAACCCACCTCTAATTTATTCTTATTAATTAATTTATTCTTAATTAATTGGTCTGGAGTGAAAGAAAGGGATGGATAATTTTAAAAAGCTGCCCAGCTGATGCTAAGGTACAGTTAAGGTTCAGAACCACTGTTACAAAGCAATTTGTAAGTGAAAGCCCATGTCCTCCAGGGATTTCTAATCCATCACAAGGTAGAGTAGAATAAGAAAACTGGAGAAATTATGTTGCCTAGAAATAGTTGAACAAAGAGTAGGAAGATTCTTAATAGCAACATTTACCATTTGTTGCATTTGTTACAGGTAATGAAGTACAGGCTTTACTTCCCCTTTTTCATAAGTGAGAAAACTAAGGCTCGTTTCAGTTAAATGGCATGCCCTTGGTCTTAAGTAAATGACCATATTTTAGTTCAGCTCCCAAATCTAAGCTTTTTAAATTTTGCCATCATGAGGCAAACATTGTATTAGGCCTTTTCACTTACATTATTTAATTTTTAGAATAATCCCAGCATCTTGGTATTGTTAAGCAAACTGGCCTTTAGAAAATAACTAACTTCCTAGGGTCATATAGCCAGTAAGTAACTGCTATGGTTTGAATGTTTGGGTCCCCTCCCCAAATTTATATGTCGAAATCCTAATCCCCAATGTGATAGCATTAGGGCATGGGGCCTCTGAGAAGTAATTAGGTCATGATGGGATTAGTGCCCCTCTAAGAAGAGACACAGAAGGCTTTTCTCCTCACTCTCTTTCCACTATGTGAGTATACAACAGGAAGACAGCCATAGATTAGGTTATTAAGTATGAAATGTCTGGTTTCCTAAGTATGTTTGACAGTTGATATCGCTGACATATCACTTTGACACTTTTTTTTTTAATGTGAAGGTACATCCTCATTATTTCAAATGAATGTTTGGCTTGTGATTATCTTTCAAATCTCTTTTTTTTTTACAGCAATTTTTGTGAAACCATGGATAAGTCAAAAATTCGTGTTATTTTTGAATATGAACTCTGTTATGGAACCAGTGCAGTGCAGACAGCTCAAAGTATCAAAGAAGTGTTGGGAAGGATGTGGCTAACGAATACACAGTATGTTGATGGTTTGAGAAGTTTCCTTCTGATGATTTTAATCTTGAAAATGAGTCATGTGGGTGACCTAAGACCAAGGTAGATAATAATGAGCTGAAAGCTGTAGTGGAAACGAATCCATCTCAACCTACATGTGAATTAGCAGCAAGGTGTGACATTACTATTCCAACAATATTGGACCATTTGAAACAAATCAGCAAGGTAAAGAAGCTGTATATATGGGTATTGCATGAATTAAATGAGTGTCAGAAGAGAAATTCTCTTGAAGAGGAGGGGAGGTACTGTACAACTAATCAAAATTCCAAGTTTGAATAGACTAGAAAAGTTGTCAAATCTCAGTCAGTCATGACAAAGTCAGAATAAAAGTTAAGCAGAATCAGATGGAGATTTGTCCTTGTGACTTGACTTGAAGAGATTTCAGAAAAACCCAGCATTAGGTACAGAAAGGAAATCAAACTCAATGGAATATACAGTTGTCCCCCAGTATCCACAGGGGATTGGTTCCAGGGCCCTGCGGTTACCAAAATCTGTGGATGTTCAAGTCTCTTATACAAAATGGTGTCATATTTACATATAATGTACATACATCCTTCAGTACGCTTTAAATTGTCCCTAGATTATTTATAACACCTAATGTTATGCCCATGTATCATGTCATTTGTGTGGATTCAACACAGTACTTGGAGTGCCACAGATTCAAGTTTTACTTTTTGTAACTATGTGAAATTTTTAAAAAAATATTTTTGATCCTAAGTCAGTTGAATCCGTGGATGTGGAACCCATGGATACAGAGGGATGACTGTACTTGTAATTAAGACTTATGAGTTCTAACTTCGAAAATGATTTCTTTTTAGGTTTCTCATTTTTAAAACAGAACTGGCAAAATATTTTAGGCCAAACTGTTTCAAGGATTCTGTGATGATTAAGGAATAAGCTGTAAGGCACTTAGTGAATACAAAGTCCTGGAAGATGCTAAACAATAAAATATTCTGGAAAGCTGTGAGTTTTTTTTTTTTTAAGCAAACTTAAAACCTGAGAATATATTGTTTGATTTATTTCTGTGAAAGGGAGTAAACATGATTACACAAAACCAAAGTGCATGAATTTTCAGTGTATATCTGAAACATGCCACGTACAGACTTGTCTCACTGGACCTGTGCTTCTTTTTAAAGAAAGTCCTGGGGTCAGAGAGACTTGAATTATTCTCTTGTCACTGTTGCACACAAAAACAGTGGGCTACTTTGTGACTCAACATTATCACTCTACCAGACACATTGCTCAAGACTGAAAATGACAGCTCCTTCCCCTCAGAAGTCACGTCACAGTTCTCCACCTCCCTGTGGCCTTGTTCTGTGCTTTCTGAATTTAGGTGACTGGCTCAAGGTCAAAAATGCAACAGGGATACTCACAGAATAAGCCAGCATCAGAGTTACTCAAAGATTGGTGCAAAAGGTTTTTTATTAAAAGAACAGACATATTATGGAATAGAAGCCAATTTCACATGCACTTTTAAACTAAAACATGGGCATTTAAAAAAAAATAAGAAGAGCCTTCCTTGTGGCAGGCCCCTTGAACTGCGCTTCTGACCACCCAGGACCTTTGCTTAGGAAGCATTTGAGATCAGACCCTTCCCAGAGAGAGTGGAGGAATAAAAACAGCCAAGATTGCCTTGCCCCTCCCATCTGTTACCTCCACTCCGAACTTCTGTACTCCTTTCTGACTTAGTTGTTTCCCGTGGAAAATATGGAGAATAAAAATATATTGCCTAACAACCTAACAAGGGCGATTTGAACATCAATGGAGATAATATACATGAAAATGCTTTTAAAACAGGAAATACTAGACAAATGGTAGTAGTCATTTTTAATTATTATAGTATAGTGTCTTCATGCCTTACTTAGCACTTAAGCATTTAAATTATAATGTATCATTTTACATGTATTGGAACTTCTTAGATTGTTTCAGTGGATTATATTTTGTGTTTAAAATAGACCACAAGCTCCTTGGCTCTTATTTCTTTGGTATAAGAGTATCAAAATAATAGACTGACTGTGAAAGATGCTCACATATCATTTAAAATGGTTTTAATGTAACCATCATTGAAAAGATGCTTCCTCTCTGCAAAGGGGA
Source organism: Lepilemur ruficaudatus (assembly GCA_963574885.1). Lineage (NCBI taxonomy): Eukaryota > Metazoa > Chordata > Mammalia > Primates > Lepilemuridae > Lepilemur > Lepilemur ruficaudatus. Next base: position 5,807 of record CAUYRT010067446.1, on the reverse strand, counting down.
AGGGCTCTATATTTTTCCATCATAAGATTTGTGGTGGGTATCTGTCACTTTTGCCTGCCTGGTACTTTTTCATCCTTCTCTGGTAATTCATCCAAATTTTCCTTACAAATTCACTACTTCCTTTCCCACTTGCTATGATTTCATTGAAGTTGATGCAGGGTGGGCACGTGGCCTTGTCCTGAAATACCTGTATTCTGAACAATTCAAATTAGGCCCAGAATTTCTGGGAAACTGCTGGGGAGGAGAAATTCTCTTTCTATGAGGGTACTGAGAACATAAAAGCCAATGTTGGAGCTTCAGGCTGCTACTTTGTCACCATAAGGAGAAAGTATGCCTCACTATGGAACACTTACAGAAGAAAGATGAAAAGAATGAGATCAGATCAGAAAATCTCCGCACCCCATTTATAGCCATGATCATGTGTGTATTGGACCATTTTGATCTATGTGCCAATTATTCCATTTTTTATGTAGCCAATTCAAGTTTGGAGGTTTTTTGTCTTTTAACCTCAAAGAATTTTGACTAAAACGACATTTACCGTACTTTGGGCATAACTTGTTGGATATCTGTTTTCTCTAGGAGGCTGAAGACCGTAAGAAGGGGGGGGGACGGTCACATTTGTAGTTTTGAATTTTATATTCCCAGCATCAGGTACGGAACTTGTCAGGTAGTAGTAGCTCATTAAATATTGGTTGAATAAATGAATGACAAAAATTTTAAAAAAAACAGAATGTCTCTTCCCAAGGAACTTTTGTTTTGAATTAACTTAACTATCTAAATTGTAATTGGGTGGTTAACATTGAATCCCAGGGATTCTTTAGCCTGGAGAGTTAAAAAGTTTGACAGGGCACTTGTTTTCAGAGAGATATACAGGCATACCTCATTTTATTGTGCTTCACAGATATTGCATATTTTGCAAAGTGAAGGGTTGTGGCAACTCTGTGTACAGCAAGACTATTGTCACCCTTTTTCTAAGAGCATGTGCCCACTTTCTGTTTCTGTCATATTTTGGTAATTCTTATATTTCAAACTTTTTCATTACTATTACATTTTATCTGTTATGATGATCAGTGATTTTTGATGTTACTATTGTAATTGTTTAGGGCACTACAAATTGCACCCTCTCTATTCCTTGAGACACAACAATATTGAAATTAGGCCAGTTAATAATCCAACAATGACCTCTAAGTGTTTAAGTGAAAGGAAGAGTCACACATCTATTGTAAATCAAAAGCTAGAAATTATTAAGCTTTGTGAGGAAGGCATATCAAAAGCTGAGATAGGTTAAAAAGTAGGCTTCTTGTGCCAAACAGCCAAATTGTGAATGCAAAAAAGAAAAAAAAAATCTTGAAGGAAATTAAAAGTGCTATTCCATTAAACACATGAATGACAAGAAAGCAAAACACTCTTATTGCTAATTTGGAGAAAATATTAATATTAGTGATCTGGATAGAAGATCAAAACAGCCACAACATTCCCTTAAACCAAAGCTTAATTCAGAGCAAGACCCTAACTCTTTTCAATTCTATGAAGGCTGAGAGAGGTGAGGAAGCTGCAGAAGAAAAGTATGAAGTTGGCAGAGTTTGGTTCACGAGGTTTAAGGAAAGAAGCCATGCCCATAACATAAAAGTGCAAGATGAAGCAGCCGGTGTTGATGTAGAAACTGTAGCTGGTTACCCAGAAGATCTAGTTAAGATAACTGATGATGGTGGCTACATTAAACAACACAGTTTTCCAAATAGAAAGCCTACTATTGGAAGAAGATGCCATCTGGGACTTTCATAGTCAAAGGTGAGAAGTCAATGCCTGTCTTCAAATCTTAAAAGGACAGGCTGACTTTCTTGTTAGGGATTAATGCAGCCAATGACTTTAAGTAGAAGCCAATGCTTATTTACCATGCTGAAAATTCTAGGGCCTTGAGAATTCTGCTAAATCTACTCTGGCTGTGATCCAGAAATGGAATAACAAAACCTAAATGACAGCACATCTGTTCAAGCATGATTTACTGAATACTTTAAGCTCACTGTTGAGACCTACTGGTCAGAAAAAAAAAGATCCTTTTCAAAATATTACTGCTCATTGACAATATACCTGGTTATGCAAGAGCTCTGATGGAGATGTGCAAGGATATGAATGTTGCTTTCATGCCTGCTAACATAACATCCATTCTTTAGCCAATGGATCAAGGAGTCATTTTGTCTTTTACGTCATATTATTTAAGAACTACATTTTTTATTATATCTTCCATATAATAAGATTGTATCTTATTATATGGCATATGATTCCTCTGATGGACCTGGGCAAAGTAAATTAAAAACTCTTCTGGAAAGGATTCACCATTTTAGATGCCATTAAGAACACTTGTGATTCATGGGAGGAGGTCAAAATATCAACTTTAACACAAGTTTGAAAGAAATTGATTCCAACCCTCATGGATGACTTTGAGGGGTTCAAGACTTCAGTGCAGGAAGTGCAGATATGGTGGAAATAACAAAAGAATATAATTAGAAATGGAGACTTGACTGAATTGCTTTAATCTCATGATAAAACTTGCACAGATGAGGAGTTGCTTCTTACAGATGAGCAAAGGATGTGGTTTCTTGAGATGGAAACTACTCATAGTGAAGATGCTGTGAACATTCTTAAAATGACAACTAAAGATTTAGAATAGTACATAAATTTAGTTGATAAAGCAGCAGCAGTATTTCAGAAGATTGATTCCAATTTTTAAAGAAGTTCTATGGGTAAAATGCTATCAAACGGCATCATGTGCTACAGAGAAATCTTTCATAAAAGGAAGAGTAAATACATATAGCAAACTTCACTGTTGTCTTATTTTTTGTTGTTGTTATTCATTCAGCAATAACAAAAAGGAACAATGTTGTCTTATTTTTTAAAATTGCTACAGCCACTCCAACCCACCCCAACCTTCAACAACCACCACTCTGTTCAGTCAGCAGACATCAACATGAAGGCAAAACCTTCTACCACCAAAAAGATTATGACTCACTGAAAGCTCAAATGTTCATTAGCATTTTTTAGCTAGAAAGTATTTTTTCATTAAAGTATGCACATTGTTTTTTTAGACATAATGCCATTGCACACTTACTAGACTACATTATAATATAACTTTTATATGCACTGAGAAACCAAAAATAATTCATGTGTGACTTCTTTATTGCAACATTCACTTTATTGCAGTGGTCTGGAACTGAACCTGCAATATCTTCAAGGTGTTCCTGTAATTCATTTTCCTTCTTTCCACTCCTGACCATTTGTAATTCCTTTCTAGCATATCCAATCCTTATTAAATTAAAAAGGTGTCAACAATTCCTAGTAGTTGATACTTTCAAATATAATTCCTATCATAAAAAAGATTAGAAGAGTTACAGTATGTCGCCCCCTCCCCCTTTTGAGAATGCTACCTTTCTTCTTCTCTTTAGGTTACAATCTGGAATTCTCAGAAGTCTGCCACCATATTATTTAGCCTGCAGTATTTGCATGAGTCCTCCCTATAAATTCCCTACCTTACTCTCAACCAAGGCATGACTCATATCTTAAGCTAATTTTCATCTCTGTACAGTAATTAACATTGATTCACTAGAGATTATGACCAAGAAGCACCATTAACTTTAAACTGTGTCCTTCCTATTGTCCAATATACTTTAAAGTTTGTTGAATTTGGAAGTATCCATGTATTCATTTACATTTCCACATGTCCATCTAAATCATATTTAATTGGTTACAGGGAAAAGTATGGCAAGAACAAGTTTAGTGTATAATAGATTGAATATACATCATTTAGGTTTCCAGAAGATGCTTCACACACTAACCAATCCAAGAATTCAACACCATGGGTATTAATTAAAAAATAAAATCCCAAACATGGGAGATAGTTACAATAAGCAAAGAAAGAAAGGGGTGACTCATTATAGGAATTTTCCTTGAATTTTATAATGAATTATCTTTGGTTGTTGTCAATATCCTCAGTTTCCTTGTTTGGGGACTGCAGTGTAGGTGTTCAACAGGTACTTGACCGAAGGAGCTTGATCACCCTATCGGTCACTACAGCTACTTAGGCTTGGTCCTGAAAGCTGTGCACTCCCTTCTTCATTCACTCTAATCAGCATTCATTCTGAGTGCTATTATACTTCCTCTCAGACAATATTGTTTTGCAACCTTAAAGTCAGTAATTCTGTAGAAATTAAATTAGGTTTACAGTGAATCCATGATTACCATATAATCTGTGGAGTCCAAATAATGATGTACTTAGCTGTAGAATTGCATGTAAAACACAGAGTGATGATTACATGGCTATTTGGGGCCTGGAAAAGAAAGGGACACCAAGTGTTTTGATGGTTGGAGAGCTGTGAAATCTTTTTGTTTTTAATGTTGCATCTTAATTATAATCCTCAACATCTTGATATTACTCTGGCTGCTTTAAAAATGGCCTTGAAAGCTACTGCTAAATCTTATGCCTTACATCATGTGTGGGGAGCTTATATTAATGAAATAAGACTTTAAAAATAGAAAATCCATCTGATTTAAAGTGACAATAGAAAAAGTTTAAGCAGACTTGCCTTTTAGCAAATAATCTGTCTCTGTTTTAAGGAGGTCCCTCATGATAATTTAAGCTTTATGTAATGTTTTTGCATAAAAGAACTGGTCAAATGAGCATTTCATTCAAGGCTCTGGCCTTCCAGTTTGTCTCAAGGCCTCAGCCCCTGCTTGACCTGCTCCTAATTAATTTCAGTTAAAACAATATATGCTACTCTTCTAATATAGCTCAAGCTCCAAGCTGTAACAATTATTGAACCTTAGAGTCAGAGTGGTTGACAGAGATACCTAGAGGAATGATGTGACTGACAAAAAGCACATCATTGTTTCATGGCTGAGTCAAGCCTAAAACTCGTCTTCTACTCCAAATCCAGGGTCTTTCTCACTATGCTAAGCCCTGCAGAGGACTAAAGATGAGTAAGATGCAGACACCACCCTCTAGGAGCTAAAAGTCCAGTAAAGAATGTTGGACAGTAAGAAGAACCAAGACATCACAATAATGCAAGAGAAAGGCAGCTAACACAGATGTGGTATCGTGTAGCAATGGGGAACAGGGGACTGGGACTTTGACAGCCCCAAGCTTAAGCAAAACTCCACAATTTCTTAGCTGTGAACTTTCAGCATTACACATCCGAGTTCTAAACCTCATTTTTGTAAAATTAACAAGTAGAATCATGAGGATGAAATGCGATGATCTATGTAAATTACACTCAGCACAGTGACTCGTACATGGAAAGAACTCAATGAATGTTAATTATTAATAATATTAGTAGAGGAAAAAAGCTATGGGAGTATAGAGGATAAACAGGGATTGCTAAGTTAGTGTAACTTGGAAAGATTGTGAAAATATGGCATTTGTGAAGCTTGAGGAAGGAGAACTATGGACTTCAGGGGGAAAAGAAGGAGAGAGGGGAGAGTCTTCAGCAGGACTGGGGTATGTAAAGATGCACAACAATGAGGGGAATAAAGGATGCTCACAGGCAGGGCACGCTGAACTGTCTTGCGGGCTGAATTCTGATAATGGGATCACAATAATTATGAATATTTCCTGTGGGCTTACCATGGCAAAGCTGCTAAAGAAGTGGGAGGCAACAAAGGAAAACATTTTTTTTTTTTTTTTTTTTTTGAGACAGAGTCTCACTCTGTTGCCCGGGCTGTAGAGTGCCGTGGCATCAGCCTAGCACACAGCAACCTCAAACTCCTGGGCTCAAGCAATCCTTCTGCCTCAGCCTCCCGAGTAGCTGGGACTA
>CAUYRT010067445.1:0-12573 GCA_963574885.1 Lepilemur ruficaudatus | reverse complement strand
TACACACATATGCTCATACTTTGGTAGGACTAATGAAACTGAAATTTAAAATAGTAAATATTATGCGAGGTATCATCAATGTACTATCTGAATAAAGAACACTTTTAATGTATCACAAGCCGGCTGGGCATGGCGGCTCACGCCTGTATTCCTAGCACTCTGGGAGGCCGAAGGTGGGAGGATTGCTTGAGCTCAGGAGTTCAAGACCAGGAAGAGTGAAACCCTGTCTTTACTGAAAAAATAGAAAAGAAATTAGCTGAACAACTGATATATATATATATGATATATATATCATATATATATATGATATATATATCATATATATATATATCATATATATATATAAAAAATTAGCCGGGCATGGTGGTGCATGCCTGCAGTCCCAGCTACTTGGGAGGCTGAGGCAGGAGGATCACTGGAGCCCAGGAGTTTGAGGTTGCTGTGAGCTAGGCTGACGCCACGGCACTCTAGCCTGGGCAACAGAGTGAGAGTCTGTCTCAAAAAAAAAAAAAAAATGTATCACAAGCCATTTTTTGCTTGCCAGTTTTTCCTTGTTATGAAATTAAGAACTCTGCTAAAACTGTGTTGAATGTGTTGTTTAGTCAGTCTTTTGCCCTAGTATAACAACATGGCAAGGAGGAAGGTAGGAACAAATACCTTCACGCTGTAATAAGGTTGCTCTAGGCAATCATGCCTCATGTTTTAGGAAATAACTCTTTTTTGCCCTTTCGCATCTAATTTTCCATGTGTCTGTGCACTCTCTCAGGTGTGGCGAAAGTGCAGCATACGGATCTTCACAGTAGCCCAACTAGAAGACAATAGTATCCAGATGAAGAAGGACCTGGCCACCTTCCTGTACCACCTGCGTATTGAGGCAGAGGTGGAAGTGGTGGAGATGGTGAGAGCTGAGCTTAAAATAGATAGAAGAGACCACCATTCCCACATCCCCCATCCCCATCCCACCCCCCCACCCCAGTCTTCTTTGAACCTTCTCTGATTTGAGAAATTGTTTGGCTATAAATGTGAATTAATCGCCCAGTGCCAAAAAAATCTCTTAATATTTTAACCTAAGTAGAATGTATATGTGATATGTGTTTGGTATCTTTTTGTTTTTGCTTTCTTGTTTGTGTTTATTATACAGCCCTTACATTTTTGCTAGATTCTTACCTGCTTAATATAGTTCTATTAATTTTTAATTCATATATTCATGCTTGAAATCACACATGCTTTTTTTTAAATAACCAAGCAGTATTTTTTTTTTTTTTTGAGACAGAGTGTCACTCTGTTGCCCAGGCTAGAGTGCTGTGGTATCAGCCTAGCTCACAGCAACCTCAAACTCCTGGGCTCAAGGGATCCTTCTGCCTCAGCCTCCCGAGTAGCTGGGACTACAGGCATGTGCCACCATGCCCGGCTAATTTTTTCTACATATTTTTAGCTGGCCAATTAATTTCTTTCTATTTTTAAGTAGAGACGGGGTTTCGCTCTTGCTCAGGCTGGTTTCGAACTCCTGACCTTGAGCGATCCTCCCGCCTCGGCCTCCCAGAGTGCTAGGATTACAGACGTGAGTCACCGCGCCCAGCCCCAAGCAGTATTTTAAAAAAAGAGGGAGAGATAATAGTTTGTGTTTTGTATTTGAAGGCAGCACATGTTAATGGCTAGATAATGGAAAACACTCTCAGAACCTCAAGATTTTATCTACAGGGAAAAATATTTATGTGACTCAATGACTGACCAAAATAGGGGTGAAACTCGGTTTTATAATTGTGATACTTTCTCTGGTTTAATTTAGTGAGTGGAAATAAAAATGTGTGATTCATCTTTCTTTCTCCTTTGTGCTTTTTTCCCATTTTTTGTGATATCTGTGGCAGCATGACAGTGACATATCAGCTTACACTTATGAGCGCACTCTGATGATGGAGCAGAGGTCCCAGATGCTCCGGCACATGCGACTATCCAAAACAGAGCGGGACAGAGAGGTGAGACCTCATTGCAACGATCTAATTCTGGCCCTATGAAGTCCGTCAGTGAAAGGGATGATACTGTATTGTTTTCACAGGATAACAAAGTCTTTTCCTTCTCACTTTATCAGTTATTGCACTGTAACCCCATTCTTGTTTCAAAATAATTGAAGATGAAGCATGAGAGAAGATTAGGTGGAATAACTATGTTGGACCTTCCTCAGGCACAGTTGGTAAAAGACCGGAACTCAATGCTAAGATTGACCAGCATTGGCTCTGATGAGGATGAAGAGACAGAAACTTATCAGGAGAAGGTGCACATGACTTGGACAAAAGACAAGTACATGGCATCCCGGGGGCAAAAAGCCAAGTCAATGGAAGGATTCCAGGACCTGCTTAACATGCGTCCGTAAGTTTTCCCACTTAACAAGCTTATCACATAATATAATAACCTAGTCAGTGGGACAGATGTGGCTTCGCCTGGACACACAGGATGGAGTCTCTTCTTTGTTTTACTCCAAATCCAGTCATCTCTTTATTGTTTGCCTATGCATATTTGCTCTCAATTAACACTGTACACAAACTAACCATCCTTTCTCTCCACATAGTTCACCTCCATACTGTGTTCCTAGTATTAATATAAAATAAGCAAACGTAGAATAGAGAAAACCCAGGATATTATCATAATGAAATAATTTTATTACTCATAGTCAAGTGAAAAAGCTCTGGATTTCAAGCGTTAAATATTGACTGTATAACTAGTCAATATTTTTTCTTTGCCTTAACTGCCTCTGTTTAATAGTTTTAAGAGTTTTCTCTTTGCCTTAATTACCTCTGTTTGTTTCTCCCCTACCCAGGGACCAGTCCAATGTGAGGAGGATGCATACAGCAGTGAAGCTCAATGAGGTTATAGTTAACAAGTCCCATGAAGCAAAGTTGGTTCTGTTGAATATGCCAGGGCCACCCAGAAACCCCGAGGGTGATGAAAACTGTATCTTTTTCAAGAGTGGAGCTGCCAGTAGGGAAAATCTTCTTAGTCTCTTTCTTAGATGAGATAACTAGGTAACTATAAAAGTCATTGTCAGGCCAAGTGCAGTGGCTCACACCTATAATCCCAGCACTTTGGGAGGCCAACATAGGAGGATTGCTTGAGGCTTGAAGTTCAAGACCAGCATGGGCAACATAGCAAGACCCCCATCTCTACAAAAAAATTAAAAATTAGCCAGTTGTGGTGGCACACTCCTGTAGCCCTAGCTACTCAGGAGGCTGAGGCAGGAGAATGACAGGAGCCCAAAAGTTCCACCCTGGGTGACAGAGTGAGACCCTGTCTCTTAAAAAAAACAAAACAAAACAAAACACAACTTTATGCCCCAGTTTCCCTCTTTGAGGAAGGAAGACTTAAAAGTCTTAGGCCAGGTTCTTACAAAAGTCATGAGATTAATCTCTTTTGGGGGAGTTGGAGGTGTAATATAGTCTCTCTGAACCCCAAAAGACTTTTTAGGTGGTACATTGCAACATGATGTCTAACATTCAGTGTATAATATTAAATAGTAACAATAAGGATGTATCAGTGGTAGGAGGGAGATCTTTGTGGTGATGGAATAGTTCTGTATCTTGATGACATGGATGGTTACATGGATCTACACATATGATACAATGATATTGAATTATATACACACATTGTACCAGTGTCATTTTTCTGGTTCTAATATTGTACATGAGATGTAACCATTGGGGGAAACTAAGAGAGAAGGGCACATGGGACCTCTTTGTACTTTATTTAAAACTTCCTGTGAATTTATAATTATTTCAAAATAAAAAGTATTAAAAAAAAGACAAGACAAAGCCAGGAAATCGCAGTGGCTAACACCTGTAATCCTAGCACTTTGGAAGGCCAAGGAGTTCAAGACCAGCCTGGACAACATAGCAATCCACTTCCTACAAAAGAAAAAATATATATACACTGAATATATATATTCAGTGTATAGAACCCTGACAACCCTAGAGACAGAATATCTACATTCTTTCTCCATTTTGGGCTCTATGCACTTTGCAAAGCCTCTTTTTTTTAGGAGTTAGGGGAGAAGCAGCTGAGGTAGAGCCTCCTTTAACTAAGGCGAAAAAAAAAGATAGGGATTATTCCTCATACCCTTATCCCAGGATTGTTTTTATGGGAGCCTTTCAGCACGGCAATGACATAGACTGTCCCATTCCTACCAGTTCCATTTATGAAAAGAGGTTTAAAAGAAAGGAAAAAAGAAAAAATGGGCCAGGCATGGGGACTCACACCTGCAATCCTAGTACTTTTGGAGACCAAGGTGGGAGGATCACTTGGGGCCTTGAGTTTGAGCCAGCATGGGCAACGTATCTCTACCAGAAAAAAATTTAAAAAGAAAAAATGAACTGACAGAATAATCTGACTTGAGCAGCTTCACTTATAAATTACCTGGGGGTGGGTTCTCTCTAGTAATCTTATAAGCTGCCCTATTATGGCTTTTTCTTATTATTTTTTGGCATTTTTGTCATACTTTATCATTTAGAGTAACATATTACTTGTGGCTTCTCCCCACCTTTTCCTTTTTTTTTTTTTGAAACAAGGTCTCTCTGTGTCATACAGGCTGGAGTAGAGATCATAGCTCACTGCATCCTCCAATTCCTAGGCTCAAGCAATCCTCCTGCCTCAGCCTCCTGAGTAGCTGGGATGACAGGCATGTGCCACCAAACCTGGCTAATTTTTTATTTTTATTTTTTCTACAGATTGGGTCTCACTAGGTTGCCCAGGCTTGTCTCAAGAAATCCTCCCACCTTGGCTTCCCAAAGAGCTGGGATTAAAAGTATAAGCCACCATGCCCAGCCTTTTCCCATTTTTTTAAGTAACATTTAGAAAATATCTAACAAATGGGAGACAGTCTTGTATTATATATGCAAAAAAACTAGATCCCTAGATTACTTTGCAGGGTTAAATTGAATCCAAAATTCAGACTTTTCTAATTCTGAGTATATAATAATTAAGACAAGCATGCTGATTTTATAGCTCTGTGATCAGATAAATGGATTATGATGATGCCAGGTTGTAAATATGTGCTCTTCTTTTGCCTATTTGTCTCCTTGACAAATTCTGAAGATATGGAGTTCCTAGAAGTGCTCACCGAGGGACTAGAGCGAGTCCTCCTTGTCAGGGGTGGTGGCAGTGAAGTGATCACCATTTATTCATAATCTATTCCTGAATGATTCTGCTTGGCCTCACCTTCCCCCAAAGGCCTCCATCCTCCGTGGAAGTGCCAGCTCTTTACTACCACTCCTGCTCAACTAGAGGCCTGTGTTCTACACACATCACACTGAAATCTGGATGAGCTGAGCCTCAAGTACTTGTGCAGAAGAGTACAAATGGATCTGCTCTTTGCTCCCCTTTGATGTGCAGTCTTTACAGAAGCAGCAAATATTCCCACAACATCAAAACAATGGTCAAGTCCTAAATAAAAGCCATGTCTGATTGAAGACAAGTTAGAATTAACAAGCTGTGCCAATCAATGAATTGGTAAAAGGGATGCTAGAAATTAAACTGAAGACAAACAGCAAGTGTATATCCAACATTATAAATGAGTCTCAGAAATCATGGTTCAATGACGGCATCAGAGGAGTAACAGCCAGAAACACAGCTTCATCTTACTGAAGAATTCATGGCTAAGAATATGGGGACCTATTATCCTGTGGAGATAACCTGTGGCAAGCAAAGCTGGAAACATTTTTTTTAGCTATTAGTGTACCCACTGCTCTCCTCTAATTTTACATTAGGGTACTAATGTACACAACCTGAAACATGGCTACAGCCTCTATTTCTTTCTCAAAAACAAGAGTCCCCCAAAATACCAGGTTTAAGTATCTATACTGTGTCAGAGTATATTTCAACCCATTCTGTGGTTGTAACACAGGCTGTTACCATGGAAATTGTTTTTTTTTTAAGTAAAAATTATTTTTTTCAGGTTCTTTTCAAATGGCTGAACTAAGGGAATTCCAAAAGGAAGCTATTAAGATATACTGAAGTACAGTCTGTGGTTCTCTATGCAACATGGACAAAACATACACAAGCTGTTATCTAAAAAATATAGGTCATGATGCACATTGACTGTGGGTTCTCCTTTCCTTTTTTTGCCCTCTGAATTAGGAGGTACAGGTCAAAAAATCATAAGGAACAAACAGTAGGAAGACTGGACAAAATCCTTCCCTAAAAGCTTTGGACCATCTTTTAAAGGGGGAATCTAGCAATGGAATTGGAAGTTCTAGAGCCATATTTCCATAGTGCCAAAGTTACTGAGCTGCTACTCTCCTTACCTACTTCACTAAAGTGGCATACAGATTGGCATTGGCCTGATTCAAGAAACTTTTCTTCCAACTGAGAAACTTGTGGCCTCATCTCCAAAGCCATAGTTAAGACGAGGCACTCAACTTAATGCCGAAAGTACGAGCATTTCCCCTTTTTCTTTCAATTTTATTCTTCATTTGAACTGCAGACACTTGGCTCTGAACAAAGAGATTATCCAAACCAATGGTCTTCTGCTATTCCAGTTTTCTTTTCAGAAAGCTCAAAATGTGCCAAGGAAACTTGTGCAAGCTCAAGCTTTTTATTTACCAATTTACTAATCACAAAACATCTGGCTAAAAGCATAAGTAAACTGTGTGGCTGAGTAATTTAAAGTATGTGAAATCTTCATTTCTTTTACAGGATAAGTATTTAGAGAAACTGTATTCATGGTTGTTTTGAATTTTGCTTTATTAATGACAAATAGTGCAGTTCTTCTTTGATTCCCAAGTAGGCTATGGAGCAAGCTGGCCTATGTGTCACAAATTAACGTCAGAGAAGAAAACCCTTCAATATGGCTTAAGAAATTGTCATTTTGATTTGTTCCCTTTGCTCGTACTTCAGCTTCTAGGGTAGCAAAGCAGACAGGATCTTGTCTTTTTTTCTGCTCCTTCCTACAGAGGGTAGAAGCATTGTTTACAACTCCCATTGCAACACTCCATTGCTTAGTTGAGTATACCAGTAGTGGGTGAGGTCCCCTAGGACCCAAGATCTTAAAGACCCATACTATAAAAGTCATCCTGCCCAGAATTCCCCTATACTTACACACCCCTGGCCAACACGATGTATTTTTTTCTATAGAGAACAAATATGGGCAGAAAATAATGTTAGTTTTAGAAGTGCTATTTGTGGTTGTAGCTCTGTAAAAATCTTTTAAAGGGATAAGGGAATTAGTGGCTATTAATATAGCCACTACTTCAGTCCCTAAAACACAAAATCACTGTTACATGGAAAAATGGTTATTAGGCCAGATTTATACTCAATCTGTCTAGAACATTTCATGTCTATGTGTGTTGCTTATGCTGTTTGTTTCCAAAGTGTCTCGTCTCTTTTAATCACTGCAAATAAAGCAATACTGAAAACTTGATGAGAGAGAATGCACCTTAGGGGAAGGGGCTTTGTGTTTCAAGAGGAAAGAGAAAGGAAAGACCTCCTCCTGCCTTTTGAATAAGATCCAGCTTTTAAGTCTTACCTATGACTTCACCAGGGCAGGTTTATAATAATACACATTCTCCTTCTATGGGCCCTCTGCCTTCCATAGTTATCTTAAAAGCTGACATTTGAACTGCAGCATCTACTTAACAGGTGCCAGGTTCCTCTTGGCAGGGGAAAGATCACTATGTATCTTCCGTTGCCTCAGATTCCTATGGCCCCAAGGATCCCACCAATCCTCATTCCCCCAAACATGTTAAACATCCTTTATTGTGGGTATTAAAATAACAATTACACTGTAAGCATATTTATATGCTCTTTTTGTCTGGTTTATTTTTCTTTTTATCATGTATAATCTGAATCCAACATTAGTTTCTCACATCTTCCACAAGTATCTCCAGTGGAATTTTTATGTCCCAGCTTGTACAAATAGAAATATTAAGGAAAGTAGACTTAAGGGAAACTTGTGCAACTTTTTTTTAAAGCATTGTTCTCAACCATTTAATTTATTGAAAGGAGATGCTGCTACAGTTCTTGACTTAGCAGCAACCATTCTTTTGTTTACATAGAGTTATGGTTTTATTTGTTGTTTTGCTCTGTACTGGAAACATAAATAAAGTTTTCTACATTATTTTCAGTCAGGGGTTGTGGTACAGTTTGTTTGTGTTTGTAATAATGTGCACATTGTCCTAGTAGGATCTATCTTCTCACCGTGGAGAAAAGAGAGCTTCTTGGTTTTTTTCAACATGAGCGATTATTTTAAGAGTATGATGAGGAGCCACTGGGCTTAAAGGAGGATATAAATAAGACCGAAATACATAGGCACCAAGTGCCGCTTTCTCAGGTTCACAAAAGCAATCCTCCTCCACTGAACTCCATTCTCTGAAAGAAGAAAAAGTAAAGTGAGTGGTAAATAAGGACTAAAATAACTTCCTGAATCAATTAACACGTTAATCACAAAATCTATTTTGCCTTTCCTTAAAAAATAATTTCCAAACTCCTAATAGCTCTTATTTCTTAATAAACAAACTCTAATACCAACCCTTAATTCACCACCCTCAAGTAGGTCACTGTTCACTGTACATTACAACTGCCCAAAATGCAACTTTTCTTTTGCCTTACCTCAGGAGGCTCAATGAAGGCTAACCAATCTGATGCATGTGTAGGCAGCAGTCCCATGGACTGGCACTTGTAAACAGCCAAAGCCAAACCCATCAGGTTCCCAATAAGATAGACCAAACCCTGAAGAAACTTCTGGCTTGAACTTTCTAACATTTTGAAAGCTGTTGGGGCAACAGAAGTTGTTAAAATGAAAACAACTTTTTTTTCCCAATATGAATTAAACCAACAATACATTATATAGACAGACCCACAGTGAGACAGCAAACAGGACCATTAAAGGCAAACAGAAAACCGTAAATACTATATTCCCCTCCATGCCACCACCATTACCTCTACCACCCTGCACACCCTCTAGCCAAACACTGCGCCTAAGAATTTGCCTTTAATTCTTAAAAATCAAGGAAGGATTATTTCAAGAATACTTACTGGCTGAAATGGCCATAAGTGCCTGAATGGGTCTCCAGGCCATCATACACACCATCATAGTAGGGAAGATGGAGATAGTATTGCCTGCCATGTACATGATGAAGAGGTTCATGGGAATCTGTTTGAGGGGACCCAAGGCAATGTCCCAGCAGCGCTGAAACACACACAAAATTTTAACCTCTGATCACTACCCTCAGTCCCACATCTAATGCTAAAGTCAAATGAACAGAATTCCCAATTGCCCGCTTCTGACTGAGCTGCCGCCTCAATTTCACCACCCCCTCCCCTCCCTTCCCCATGTTGCCACAGGAAGGCTCTCTTTCCTGCTAAAGATAAGGCATCCTCACCATCTGCTGTGCTTTTCCCTATGTTTTCCAGATGTCATTTTACCTCCTAATTTTTGTTAAAGAAAAGATCTCCCTGTTTTTGTTCTTCTGCATCTATCATTGTCCCACCTACAGTTGAAGAGATAAATCCACCTAGTGGGAGATGAGCATACCTCAATCAATAACTAATAGGACTAGTGAAATGTTTTAGTTCCAGAAAAAAAAAAAACATAGAACTAGCAGACGAATCAAGACATAGAAGCTTTGAATGACAATAACAAAGTTAACCCAACTGACATATACATAACATTGCACCCAACAACTGCAAAATTCACATTCTTTTCAGACACAGGATATTTACAAAAACTGACCACTTGCTGAGCCATGGAAAAAATGTCAATAAATCTCAAAGAATTCAAATTATACAAAACATGTTCTTTGACTACAATGCAATTAAGCTAGAAATAATTTAACTAGAAAATCCCCTACGGTTAGGAATTAACAAATGTACTCTAATTCATGAATCAAAGAAATGACAATGGAAAATAGAAATATTGTTACCTGGCAGCAAAAATACCACATATTAAATTTGTGGGACATAGCAGAGCTCTGAGAAATTTATAACCTTAAATACATATTAGAAGATTAAAAATAAACTAAGCATCCATTTTAAGAAGCTAGAAAAAGAACAAATTAAACCCAACGATTTTGAAAATAAAAATGAGAGCAGAAATTAAAGAAATAAAATTAACAAAGCTAAAAGCATTTTTTTGGAAAAGATCAAGAAAATCAATACTGGTGAACTTGATAAAAAAAAGAAGCCAAATATTCAACATCAGGAATGAAAAAATCTCTACAAATCTTGCAGATATTAAAAGTGATCACATTATGAACAACTTTATGTCAAAACATTTGAAATTTTAGGAAATGGATAAATTCCTAGGAAAAAAATATGACTTATCAAAATGGCAAAAGAAATTCTGTTAAAGAAATTAACTGAAGGAAGCCCAGATGGCTTCCCTTAGCAAACTCTATTAAACATTTAAGGAAAAAATAAAGGTAATCTTACATAAACTCTTCCAGACAATAGAAAATGAACATTCTACAATTCATTACACGGGGCCTCATAAATACCAAATCTAACAAGGACATTAGGAGAAAATTAATAAACTTTTGGCCAGTATCACTCATGAATCTAAATGAAAAAAATCTTAAAATATTAACAAAGTAAATCTAGCTATATAATATAATCAGGCCATTTTAATAATAGTTTATTCTCCCAAGTATTATTCGTATTACACTTTGATGTACCAAGATGAAAAATGATAGGATGATACTTTTCCAGGATTGATAATGGCTGTCATTTTCATCTTGTGAAAATCACATGCATTCCATGAAACAAAGATCATTTAGTATTGAGTAATATTAAGGCTGGGAAAGAAACGTGAAAAGAAAGTGCCAAGCACTGTTCTGGGCACCTGGGATACATCAGATAAAATTCCGCTCTCATGGAACTTACAAAAATGATAAGGCAGATGGGCAATGAACAAAGTAAGTAAGCTGTATCATATATATGGATGATATGGACAAATATAAAGTAGGTAAACAGGATAGGGACTGCCATGAGGGTAGGCTTCACTAAGAAGGTAACATTTGAGAGATAAAGGAGATAAGTGAGCAAATCATGAAGGTATCTGGGGAAAGAATACTCCAAGAAGAGGGAAGAACAAGTATCAAAAGCCTAAGACCAGAGCTTGTCTGGTATCTTTAAGGAGCAAGGAGGCCATTATGACTACAGTGAGGACAACAAAGGGGAAAACGGTAGAAGAGGTCAAAGATGCAAGGGGCTTGATCAATGCCAAGTTATGCAGAACACTATAAAGACCTTGGCTTTTATGCTGAATGAATGGGGAGCTAAAAGAGAGTCTTCAGTAGGAATGATCTGACATGTTTTAAAAGGATCATTCTAAGTGCTGTGCTGGGAATAGACTATAGGGAGTAAGTAGCTAGACTAGTTACAAGTCAGTTGCAGAGAGGGACACTAGAAATCTTTTGGCAATGAAAAGTATGTTCTCTTTCAAGATGGTGGTGGTTTCATGGAGGTATACCACTGTCAAAGCTCATCAGATTATACCCTTTAAATGAGTGGTTCTCAACTGAGGGCAATTTGCCTCCTGAGAGACACTGGTAATGTTGGAGGCATTTCTGGTGTCTCAACTAGAGAAGGGCACTATTGGCATCTAGTGGGTATAAGTGAGGGATGCTGCTAAACATTCTGCAGTACACAGTACAGTCCCCTACCACTAAGCATCCAGCCCAAAATGTCAACAGTGCTGAGTTTGGGAAACCATGCTTTAATTGAATACAGTTATTGTTCATAAACTATACCTCAAAATGATTTAATAAACTGTTTTTGGTCTACTGCAGAAATCTGAGTGAGGGATGGTGGCTTAGATCAGGATGACAGGTGAAGGCAGTAAGAAACAGTAGGATTTGGGACCTATTTTGAAAGTAAAGCCAACAAAATATCCTGACAGACTGGATGTGTTGTGTAAGGGAATTAGAATATAAAAGGTTACCACCAAAAGATCATTTTCAACCTACCTTTTTATACCTTATGCTCCAAACATCTTTTATTGTTCAAATTATTAAGCACTTTTGGAGCTGATATGCAAACTACTGTAATACTAATCTCAAGAGTTTAGCTTCCAAATATTCACGTTAAGAGCTATCTACAGTAATGCTGTCTGGGAGATCAGTGGGTGTGTAGGTGAGGACTGGTTCGAGGACTACGGTAACATTTATCTCTCTGTACCTTCTCCACCAGGATGCGGTCTGTCTCTTGCACACTGGTATCAGGTACTTGCTTGTCCAAGTAACCGACTGGGTAAAGTGAGTCTCCCTGGCCACTGCCCCGGTCACTTCGGCCCCTAAAGAACCAAACCGAGACAATAAAGGTGCAAGCTTCCACACTTCATATCCCACATTTCCTGCTCTACCAATCATAGGAATAAAGATGCTCAGATACCCAAGCCCCCTTGCGGGTTCGTCAGTCCTGTGATTATTGGGAGGACTGAAATAAGCATCCTTTTTTTTTTTTTTTGAGACAGAGTCTCACTCTGTTGCCCGGGCTAGACTGAGTGCCGTGGCGTCAGCTTAGCTCACAGCAACCTCAAACTCCTGGGCTCAAGCAATCCTTCTGCCTCAGCCTCCCGAGTAGCTGGGACTA
>CAUYRT010067443.1:0-68030 GCA_963574885.1 Lepilemur ruficaudatus | reverse complement strand
CGGCCAACTAGAAACTTCGTGGCCTGACCCTGCCTTGTGTTACTGGTTATTTGTGAATTTATTATTTCAAATGTAAATCCCAAATTAATTAATACTTTAAATGTGTTCCTTTTTAATTTTTTTTTTTTTTTTTTTTTTTTTTTTTTTTGAGACAGAGTCTCTCTCTGTTGCCTGGGCTAGAGTGCTGTGGCGTCAGCCTAGCTCACAGCAACCTCAAACTCCTGGGCTCAAGCGATCCTTCTGCCTCAGCCTCCCGAGTAGCTGGGACTACAGGCATGGGCCACCATGCCCAGCTAATTTTTTCTATGTATTTTTAATTGGCCAATTAATTTCTTTCTATTTTTTAGTAGAGACAGGGCCTTGCTCTTGCTCAGGCTAGTTTGGAACTCCTGACCTTGAGCAATCCACCCGCCTCGGCCTCCCAGAGTGCTAGGATTACAGGCGTGAGCCACCGCGCCTGGCCCTCCTTTGAACTATTTTGAGAGTTAAGGAGCAGTCTTACCTAGTTCTTGTACTGGGGAAAATACCAATTATCCTGAGGCTCCTTTTAATCAGACAGTTTATGAAAATATTTAATAATCCCAGGCAAGTAACAAAAAATGCAGAAATCATTTGGGAAATATTAACAGACATGACTACACAAAATTTTAAAAACTTATATAAGTTTAAGCTGCTAAAAAACTGTATAACATTCTGATGTTATGTTAAAACCAATTTTGTGTGTTTCTAGCTTCTGCAGAAAGCTGTCATTACACCCAATTTTGAAAAAAACTACTCTGTCCCACCATATAGTGAATCAAAGAATCAACTTCAGAAAAAACGCAGAGTAAGTACAGTGACTTATCTAAAATGCTTAGATGTGTTTGTATATTTTCAGGTTATGTAACATGGTTATATGATTAAACTATGTATCTCTTGATCTATATATCCATATATATTAACCCAAAGAAAATTATTACAGATATCTAAAGGCTGTAGAATATGGTTCCATAAACACAGTTTATATGGATTTTCACATCTTTGCAACCACAGTAGTGCATACACAGGTATAGCTTTTTTTTTTTTTAACCTACCTTAAAAAAAGTGATAGCCACCACAGAGGGTCACTGCCACACCTCATGGCTTATAGATACTGTTCACTAAAGGCTAGTAGCTCTGTTGAAGACTATCTTAGGGAATTTAATGAGAGAATAGAAACTATTTTCTTTTGTAGGATAATGGAGAGTGCTTCTATCTGTCATTTCAACTAATAAGCATAAAGAAGTTATTAGGAGTGCTTGGAGGAAAGTTGAGAATGGTACTATAGTAACATAACTCATATGAAGTACCTTGCCACATGGTAGGCACTCATTAAATACTTGTTTTATGAATGAAATGAAATAAAATTAAGTAAATAACTTGCTAGGAGTTTTTGAAAGAATAATAATTCCTTGTTTTATTTTAGAAGTGGCTTTCTGAGATACCTAGATGCCTGAATAAAAATGTTAATGTTTAGTTATAAGCCCTAGAAATGAAAATGTCTCCTTACATAGTCTATTTTAGACAATAAAAATTGAAGCTGTGTGCTATTCTCCCAGCAGTCGACAGTTACTTACAGAGATACAAAATAGATGTTAAGGAGCCCTCATTTATGAAACTGATAATTCTGTGCCTAATTTATCAGAGAAATCACTTTTTGTATTTACTTCCTTTTATAAAGATAATTCTGAGGGTAAATGTTTTCTGTAAAGTACATTTAATACTTTATAGTACCATTTGTTCTTAATTCACAAAATTTTATATATGTGTGACTTGGGAAATGAACTATAATGTATACTCTTAGCTATTACTATGTTTATTTTTGAAACCTGAATTTCAGAAAGAACGACAGAAAACAGCAGGGGATGGCTGGTTTGGTATGAAAGCTCCAGAAATGACAGATGAACTGAAAAATGATCTCAAAGCACTGAAGATGAGAGCAAGCATGGACCCAAAAAGGTTTTATAAGAAAAATGATAGAGATGGCTTCCCCAAGTACTTCCAGGTATGAAGCAAACAGAGTAGTGGTGATCTGTGGATTTTAGTTTGGAAAGCACTATAGAGATCTTTCTTTTTACTCTTAAAATAGATGAATATTTACAATGTGCATGCCTAATATGTGGACTTACCTGTGTAGGCCATGTAATAATGGCCAGAACCCAATTCAGATAGCCACTAGCTTATAATGGGTTCCCATATAGCAAAGTGGTATTACAAATGGTAGATAGGTTTCCAGGTCAGCTCTCTAAAACTTCGTAAACCTATAAGGTTCAATATATAAATGTATGGATAGTACTAGTTAAGAGCAAGAGTCCATGCAGGATGGAGGGAGAAAGAGGGAATCATTTGTACCAATCCCTTCCTCTTTTCAAGATACAGGAGTATCCTCAGGCAAATTCTAAAAATAGTGTAAAATTTAGTTTTCAGATGAAAGCCCAGTTGATTCATCCTCCTGAAGTTCATTTCATTCTTGACTGCCATTTTTGTCACTCATTCTGGATTACTATAATAGTCTTCTGCCTCTAGGTCTAGGTCTGCTCTCCCTTCTAGTGTGTCATCCATAATGTAGCCAGTCATGTATTCTGGAAAAAAAAAATCTGTTCATATTACATCTCTTCAGAAACTTTCAGTGATTCTTTATGATATATAGGTAGAATCTATATCCTTTAATGTGGCCCTTAATAATTTGCACCCAAACAAGTTCACCTGCTCTTCTTTTGTAATATAGCCTTCTTAAGCTCTAACATACTCAGCTACTCAGTCTTCTCAGAGCATGCACATACCAGTTCTTGCATTCTTTGACTTTGCATGCTTGGTTCTTCCTTTTTTTGTTTTTTGCATAGTAAAATTTTACCCATATAAATCCAAGCAAAATGTCATCCTTTGTCAAACCTTCCTTACCTCCCTTAGGTGGGATTGGTTACTTAGTCTTCAGAGTATCTATAATGTTTGTTCAGCATGTATTATGCTATAATTTTTTAGGTACCTGTCTGTGGTGCATCCTTAAGATTGTGGGCTCCTTGCTGCAGGGACCAGGTGTTGTCTTTGTTTCCCTAACATGTAGCACAGTGCCTGGCACACAGGCAATCTATAAATTTTACTCAATTGAACATGAACAAATACAGAATAGTCACTAACTAGGCTCTAAGCTGGCAGCATTTATGATAACCTATGAGATGAAATAGGTATGTAGTAGAATTTGTGTGTGTAATTCATTGAATTGGGAAACTACAACAAAAAAATGTATCTGTTCCACTTTTTTCCTTTAAACTGTTCGTTATGAATTTACTGTAAATTAGTACTAAATTATATATTTTGGATCTGCTGTAAACTATTGAAGAAACATCATTAGTAGCACCCGTGTGCTGAGTAGGTGATCTATTTTTGCTTTTAAAAAATGGCAAGACTTTGGTATAACGTAAGCTTGTGTTTTCCATTCCTTTCTGTAAATATACTTTGTTGGAGCTAAACTGAAATATGAAAGCAATTTGGTGTTCAAGTATTACATGAATTGTTTCAATCAATTGTTCATAGATGGGAACCATTGTTGACAATCCAGCTGATTTCTACCATTCACGAATTCCTAAGAAGCAAAGGAAAAGAACTATTGTGGAAGAATTGCTTGCTGATTCTGAGTTTAGAAGGTAAAGGAATTTATATTCCATTTTACAGTGTGTACACTTTTCTTTAACTCATTTTAAAATAAGCCATTACATATTAACATGAATATATATTTTCGTGAAAACAACAAAATAAAAATAAGTGAATTTCTTTACTATCTGGCTTAATAAAGACAGAGCCTCATACTTGCTTCTGCAAATACCACACATCATGTGGCTTCTGGAAAACAGCACTTACAGGAGGATAAAGATGAAAAAAGGCAATTAATGTGTTAGTATTCTTGAGAAAATAATTTTTACCTAAGGGACTCCTTGCAAGAGTCTCTCATCTGCACACTGTACTTCGTAAACCATTAGTCTATGTGTTTTTAAGGTCCATTGGTCTATATGTCCTTATTTTTACATTTGTATCCCACAAAAATGTTCAAAGCATTTGACATTGCCTGTTAAATGGATATAGTACATGGGTCTCTAATGGCTGAAAGTTTTCAGAAGTCCTCCTATTATGGTTGCCATTTTTTTCCTCACTAGATTATAAGCTCTATGAGGGGAGAGATTGTTGCTGCCTTGCCCACTGTTCTATCCCCAACTTTTAGTGTGGCTGCTTATGCATGGTGGCAACTTAGTACATATGTGATGAATAGATAGTAAAAGTGCAATAAATTTTGAGATTTAGGAACCCCTTAAAAGTTACATTAACTTCTAAAGTCTGGTGTGTTGTATTTCAGAACATAAAGGTTGAATTTTTCTTTTCAGATATAACCGAAGGAAGTATTTAGAGATCATGGCTGAAAAAGCAGCAAATGCAGCAGGAAAAAAGTTCCGAAAGAAGAAGAAATTTCGCAATTAGGATTTACCAAGCAAAGCACAACATTTTACATCTCCCCTTTATTTACTTACTAAAGATGTTTTGAAAACTAACGCCCATTATCTAAATTATATTGGCCTTATTAATATAGGGATTTCTGTTTGGAAAAAGTTGATTTGAGGGAGATTCAGTCATGTGTCCCTTGGAAAATACGTGTGTCTACAAAAGACACTCCCCCACCCCAAGTTAAACTCTTTAAGGGAAAAAAGGAACCTCAGCCATTTTAGGATAATTAATGTTTTTATAAAGTTTTCAATGCTTGGTTATTTAAGGAAAATCTAATTAAAAGATATTTAGGTATAAAGTTTGCTAATGTGTTCAAAGAACTTTAAATATTATCAAGGATATATACATAATATAATTAATATGCAGGTTTTTATGTGTGTAGGGGGGAGATGGTAGATAGGCAGTGTCTGACAGTCAGCTGTAGATTCAGATCCAGAAGTTGGTGAAGTTGGGATGCAAAGATCTGCTTATTTCCACTATAAAAGTCACGGTTGAAAACAAAGGAGTGATGAAAGTGTTCTTGGAGCAGATGTATGTTAGCATAAACCAGAGAACTGCATGAAGCTATAAATAGGACTTAAAAGATAAAGACAACTACCTAGAATGTTTGGGTTAAAGGTAGGAGAGCAGTTTTCCTTCCTTGGCAACTAAAAATGGGAGGAATGTGATTTTTTTTTTTTTTTTTTTTGCAACAGAGTCTCACTCTGTTGCCTGGGCTAGAGTGCCGTGGCATCAGCCTAGCTCACAGCAACCTCTAACTCCTGGGCTCAAGCAATCCTCCTGCCTCAGCCTCCCAAGTAGCTGGGACTACAGGCATGTGCCGCCATGCCTGGCTAATTTTTTTCTATATATTTTTAGTCGGCCAATTAATTTCTTTCTGTTTTTTAGTAGAGACGGGGTCTCGCTCTTGCTCAGGCTGGTCTCCAACTCCTGACCTTGAGCAGTCCGCCCACCTCGGCCTCCCAGAGTGCTAGGATTACAGGCAGGAGCCACTGTGCCCAGCTGGAATGTGATGTTTTTAATCCAGATTCAGTGTTGTGTTCCAAGTGAAACAGGATTAAACAATATAATTTTAACTTGGCCAGGAGGGGAAGTGGCCCCGTTTATCTCATTTCTAATGACACAGGTATGCATCCTAACTAAGCTGCTTTCTGGAAGTCAAGGAGTGTTGGTCATTTCTGTTGATGTTTGGTGAGTGTGGCTTCCTTTATGTCACTATGGGATCTCTATTTTTCCAGTGTATTGTTTCCCTAAGACTTCAGTAAATATAAAATTTCATATTTATTGCATGGAGACACAGGCAACATAGTAATAGCAGAACTGATGATAACATTCATAGGTGCAGGTAGGGAAGGAAGTATCTGTGTCTGTTTTCTTTCCTTTTATATAAAAACTTTTATTTCAAAAATACTGTCTTGCTTTATATTGAGTAAAATAAGGACCTGACATGAGAGAATTAAATATCAAAATAGGAAGAAGAAATAACTGATTTAATTTATCCTTCACATTTCTACCAGGAGATGATGTTAGCAGAGTTAGTAAGTGTAAGTCTCTTTGTCACACCTAATTTATTCTTACGCTATAGCTTCCTCCGTACCTGTTTCAGCAACACTGGCAGAAACTGCTAGATTTCTTCCCTTTCCCTACAGTTACAGGACACATGATTTTTAGCTGAGAATCTGGCCACCTGGGGAATGATTGCCACCTCCCAGGGGATGTGAGTAGAAGTGGTATGTGCAACTTCTGGGACATGTCCTTCAGAGAACGGTGAGTCTGGAGGGGGACCCTTCTCTGTCCCTTTATCTCATCCCCACTAGCTAGTACACTGACCTGATGGCAGGGGCAGGAGCAACCACACTGGAACAGGAAGTGGAAACTGCATTTTGAGAACAGAAGAATAAGAAGGAACCTGGATCTCCCAGGATTAAGTAGCTACTATTCCCTGGACTTTTATAGGAAAGAGAAATAAGCCTTTATCTTGTCAAATCTACTGTTATTTTGGGTTTCCTGTCACTCGTAGCACAAACCAATCCTAATTAGTGGAATCACCAATCCATGGCTCCCTGTCCCGCACCAGGCTGAACTTTTTAGAAAACACACTATCTCACTCATCTTTGTATTTCCTATCTGCATGCTTCCTTGCACAAACCAATACTCAAAAAATATATCTTGAATTGAAAGTGAACGAGGTTATAAAATATAAAAAACATGCTGATGAATGCAGAAGGTCCCACATAAGGAGGAAGTTGGAATGAAACTACTCCTGGCCCCTGGTCTTTTAGAATCCGTATTGGCCACAAGCAGCAATAAGGTTGCAGTATCTCCACCTTTGCAGCAGCTCTCACTGTGTCAATACCTTCCTGGGATCCAGATGTATGATGTGAAGCTGTAAAAGAGAGCACGAAGAAAACAGGTCCTCAAATGTTAACAAAAAAGTTAAGATCTATATGAAGAACATTTTTTTTAAATTAATTTTCTTGCTAAAGCAAAGCCTGAAAAAATTGACCAAAAACTCAAGAGTTGTTCCTCTCCACGGAAATCTTTAGTAAAAGGCAAAAGATTTATTTGATCTGAAGAGAAACCAGAGCATGTATATGAAGAACATTTAACACTCCTGAAGAGCATAGAAGGAGGGTTGAACAAATGAAAAGGCAAAGCTGTTCTTTTTTTTCTCCCTGCTGCTCTTAAATAGGGAGACTCAACATGAATTTGTTCAATTCTCCCTATTTTTATCTATAAACATAACATGACTCAAACAAAAATACCCCCTAAGATTAAAGCCAGATTAGCTATACCTGAAACTCATGTGAAAAGACAATATAGCATTGTGGTTTCACCCACAGACCCAGGCTTCCTGGGTTCCCATCCATGCTTGCTGCTTATTTGCTGAGTATACTTACACAAATTACTTAACCTCTCTGTGTCACAAGATGCTTCTTCCATGAAAGGAGATAATAGTATCTGCCTGGTAGGACTGTTAGGAGGATTAAATGTGTTAAGACACATAAAGCACTAATAGTACTTGGCATATAACAAATGTCAAGTAAGTGCTATTATTATTATTATATAGGAAAAACAACTCAAGAATAGGTGGAAAATACCTTTTTTTAAAAAGTAACAAGGGAGGACTGACCCTATTAGATATTACAAAGAACACAGTTCTGGTGACTCAAAATTAATGCAGACAAGTCAACAGACTAGAACAGAGAATCCAGAAACCCAAATGCATGTGGGAATTTAGGAAATTATAAAAGTGTAATACTGAAGAAAACGAGTGATCATCATGGTTGATTTGGGGACAAAACTCTCTTTACGAAAAAATACATTCTAGATGAAACAAAGATAAATAAAACCGTACAAATAAAGCCATTACTTAAGGAAATGAATAATCTGAGTGCAGTGTGACCCCAAATCTAGAAGCCATAAAAGAAAAGATTGATAAATCCAAATATATAAATTTCTATAAGACAGTAAAATAAACAAAATACCATAAACAAAATCAAAAGATAGACTGGAGAAGAATGATTGTAACACATATTACAAAGGGCTGTTTTCCTTAATGTGTGAAGAACTGCTTACAAACTAATAAGAAAATGACCAGTGACACAATAGAAAAATGAGCACAACTCAAGAACAGATAAATCACAGAAAAATACAAATTACTCTATGAAAAGATGTTCATCTTCACTCATGATAAAAGACATGAATTAAAACTACAACTAGAAACCGTTTTTCACCTGTTTGAGAACATGTGGGTTGTAAGGAAACAGGCACTCACACCTTGATAGTGAGAATAAAATAGGTATAATCTCTATGAGGGCAATTTGCCAATATTTATCAAAGAATGCACAAACGAACCTCTGGACCAGCAATTCCACTTCCTAGAAATCTATCCTACAGCTGTACTTGCACGTGTGTACAATAGTATAAGAACCAAGATGTTTACTGGAGCACTGTAATAAAATATTAGACACCTAAATGTCCAGCTATTAGGGGCTGTTAAATCATTGATTCTATGTACAACGGAACAAGGCAGCTCTACATGTATTAAGCGAAAGAAGCAAGTATATAGCACACTACCAATTCTGTTTTTAAATGGATACATATCACACGTATCGATGACATTAACAAATATACAGGTACCGAGAGAGACAACAGATATAAAAAACGCTGACATGCACATAAAATAAATCTGAAAATATTTCCAAGAAACCACTATGGCTAATGGCTTGTGGAGAGAACTGCAAGGCTAGGATATAGGGATAACAAGGTTGTTTTACTTTTCCTTGTGCCTTTTTTGACAATTTTGGAATTTGTGTCTTTTGTGTGAATTACCTGTTTCATTGTTACAATGAATTTTTAAATTCCATTCATTTCTTGATCTATTCGAATTTACTGAGGTGGAACTCTAACCTGAGTTCTAAGCTGAGCGTTGTCACAAGAGCTGGTACACGACAGGAACTCCTGCCTCGAGGGGCTGACCCGCAGAGTGGGCCTAGGACCTCTTTGCGCGGGACTCACAAGGGAGGGGAGGGGGCGGTCTTACCAGAAATGCAGATTCCTGAGCCCCACCCCAGATCGACAAAATTGAGAGTCCCGGAGTGACGCCCAGAAATCTACGTTTTTGACGGGCTCCCACTCGGGCCTCCCCTGCGTGGTACCATCGAGGCGCGCGGGCCGGGGGCGGTCTGGCACGGCGCAGCGCCGCGTAGGGAGTAGGCGCGTTCTCTCGTCCCTCCTCGCAGCCGCCGTCTGGCTGCGGGCATGGGGGCGTCACCCGAGACCCGGGCCTCCCCGCGCTCCCCTTTTGGCCGAAACCGCGAGGCCTCGCTTCGCTGTCGCCTACTTTCCCACCGCACCGTCGCAGCCGCCGCCGCCGCTTCGGGCCGCTCTCCCCGGGACCCAGACCGGTTCCCGAGTTGCCTGAGCCAAGCCCAAAGCCTCCGAGGCCTGGGAGCGGAGGGGACGCGGAACCATGCGAGCCATTAAAGGAGAAAGGGCCGTGAGAGGTGCATGTAGTGGGGCAGGGAGTGGGAGGCGAGTTTAACTGTTTAGGAAAAAGAGAGCAAAGAGAGAAGCCCTGGGAGTAGACAACAAATTATAGGAGTGGAAAAAAACACCACGACTCCGCCGGGACTCGAACCCGGAACCTTTGAATGCCTTCAGCCTCTAGAAGTCCAATGCGCTATCCATTGCGCCACGGAGCCACCTGTTGGAGTCTTCGCGCATCTGCCATATTAAGCCAGAGGCGACGGCCCCGCACCCTCCCCACCGTTTCTTCAGCCGTCTGTGTCGCCGAGGCCCGGCCGCCGCGCTTAGGATACTGCCAGTTGTCTCAGCCGCGGGCCGCAAGCGCCCAGCCTCCCCCCGGCAGCCGCCTCTCAGCGAGGTTGGAGAGGCCCGCGAGCGAAGGGCAGCCGCGGTCTGCCGGCCCCGACTGATCGGTGTGAAGGGCAGCCGCAGCCCGGTCTCCGGCCCGCCCCGGGCGCCGCCGTACAAATCACGGCCACGCCCTTCCCTCCCCACCTCCCTTCCTGTCCTCAGCGACCGTGCCTACCAGGTCTCTCCGGCGACCGCTCCCGCCCGACCCGGGCCCCACAGACGCAGGCCCAGGCCGGCCGTTGCGCCGTTAAGACGGGCCGGTGACGCCGGGCCCTGACGTCGCGCCTGTGAGCGGCCGATGCCGAGCGGCGGCCCCTCGGGCTGCGAGGCGTAGGCAGCGAACCCTCTCGGGCCCCGGGCTCTTCCCTCGCGGCCCGGGCCGACCCGCGGCCGGGACCGCCGCTGCGAGCGCGGGCCGCGGCGACGACTGTGTGTGTGCTTGTGCGTGCTTATTTGCGCGGGGTGCGGAAAATCGGGGTTTGGGCTGCATTTCGCTCCCCACAGACCCAGAGCCGAATTTCTGAGGTATCCGGGCTCTGGTGGACTGAGGGGAACGACACGCCCCGCGTCGTAGCATCCTCCGAGAGCTCGTCCCCGCGCCAGGAGCTGCCTCCGAGGACGCCGCGCAGCCGCCCGGAGCCCGCGTGGGCGGCAGCTGGGAGGGCGAGGGCGCGCATGGGAGGGCGAGGGCGCGCATGGGAGCGCTGGGAGCATGCGTGTGCGGGAACGTGCGGCCCCGGGGTTTCCCGGGGGGGTGCGGGCGCCGAGACCCGCAGAGGGCCTGGCGGCCAGGCTCGGGAGGGCTTGGTCGCCACGAATCCGTGGGGTGCCTGGAGAGGGGGAGGTCTTCAGTGCCCCTTTAATCCCCAACGGCACGACCCGAAGCCACTCGAAAGAGATCATGGAAATAAAAGCAGCGTGGTTGCTATGCGACCACCGCCGCAAGACAAAACCCCTGCTCCCGTGTCCAATCAGCTTCCCGCTTTCCCGGCCCTGCCTACGTAGAAACCGCGGGGCCGCAGCTGAGCGCGCTCGCCAGGCTCGTCCGGGGCTCACTTGCGCGCCACCCCGGGATTAGCTGCAGACCACCGGCGGGCCCTCCATTCCTCACCGCCCAGCACCACCGGGCGTCAAAGCGGAGTAATCTCTGGCCCTGTTCTGAAGAGGGAAGGGGAACGCCCAGGAAGAGCCTAGTGCCGTAGAGGTTTTTACGTTCTTATTTAACTTACCTTCACTGCCGAGCTCTAAGGCAGCTCCATACTGCCATCCCCTTTATAAAGAAGGGAAACCACCTGAGAGGTTAAGTTACTGGTGTAAGGACACCCGGCTAGTGAGTGTTGAGAACTGTGAAGAGTCTGAGATTTTATCCTATTTACATAGTAACATGTTAGCTGTCACAGTTTCACGGATGCTGACAAAACACTCCAGACTCCTAAGTCGGAGATGAAAGCCTGTTACAGCGAAAGCAGTAGCCAGAATGTCAACATTTATGTTGACTCCTTGGACCCCGCTTCTCACAGGAATGAAGCACGTGGGCTTCATTCTCACAGGAATGAAGCATGCTTACACACAAATGGGTTGCATTGCAGAAGAGGAATGCTAAGCCAGGGGAACCCACCATGTTATAGTGAGCAGTAAGCAGGCTTGCTCTTTGTCCCATAGGGAGACATTACCTCATCCCTCAAGATTGCTCGCTGCAAACACAACCCCGAGAAATGGCCAAAAACGAAAAGGTTCTTGCATTCTTGGCACATCCAGCAAGAACGTGCAAGGACGCTAATGGTGAATTGTACAGTAGGTGGCAAAGCCCTGATGGATGCCAGGCCTGTCTATTTCATTCCACCCTAATATAAACAAAGTTCTCTGACAACAAGAATTTTATATATAACATTGTCATGCACCTTTAAACTTAATGATATATAACAAATGTCTTCACATTGCATGCAGGAGAACAAAATTTACAGATGAACAAAATTAGCCCTTAAAATGGAATATGGCTTTAAATTGTGTTAATATTTATTTAAACAAATCTGTATTGAACTCTACAATGTGCCAGGCACTGGTGGCATCTCAGGGTTTCCACCGGTCCTTGGAGTTAGCCCAAATGGTAGAAGATATGCTCCATGCCCCTGTGGGAAAACCATACAAAGGAATTCTGCCTGAGGCGTGGGAGCTAAATCTCAAATGATGAAGAGTCTCTGATGTGATTAAGTAACAATTCAGACTCATATAAAAGTTGTGGGAAGGGGAGGTTGAGAAAGAAGCTATGTGCTAAGTAAAGATGTGCATGTGCTTAATTCCATTTAGTGAATCAAACAAAGAATTTTAGATATTTGCCTCCTTCCACTTGTTGAGACAAAAAAATAAATAATAAAAACACTGTCTATGTCATGGAATTTTCTTTCTCCTTTTTTTTTTTAGACATAGTCTCACTCTTTCACTCAGGCTGGAGTGCAGTGGCGTGGTCATAGCTCACTGCTGCCTGGAACTCATGGGCTCAAGCGATCCTCCTGCCTCAGCCTCCCTAGTAGCTGGGACTACAGATGCTTGCCACCACACCCAGCTAATTTTTTTTCATTTTTTTGTAGAGACAGGGTCTTAATAAATTGTCGTGGCTGGTCTTGACCTCCTGGTCTCAAGCAATCCTCCTGCCTTGGCCTCCCACAGTGCTGGCATTACTGGCATGAGCCACCACACCCAGCCTTGTCATGGAAAATATTACCAAGATATAGGGTTAGCAGAGAATGTGGAAGAAACAGGCTTGTGTGAAGCACCCTGTGAACAGTGAGAAGACTGGAAAAGTCACAGCAGAGCGAAGTCTGATGTATGTTGGTTCTCTTGACAATTAATAAACAGTTTATAGTTGAGTCTGGCTTACGAGGCAGCAGTATTAGCATGTAAGAAGAATGGAAAGTGTATTTAGCTGCCATCTGGGGAGAAAGTTTCCGTGAGTTTTTTTTTTGTTTGTTTTTTTGAGACAGAGTCTCACTCTGTTCCCCGGGCTGTAAAGTGCCATGGCATCAGCCCAGCTCACAGCAACCTCAAACTCCTGGGCTCAAGCGATCCTTCTGCCTCAGCCTCCCGAGTAGCTGGGACTACAGGCATGCACCACCATGCCCGGCTAATTTTTTTTTTTTTTACATATATATTTTTTTTAGTTGGCCAATTAATTTCTTTCTATTTTTTTTTTTTTAGTAGGGGGGGGGTCTTGCTCTTGCTCAGGCTGAGTCTCGAACTCCTGACATTGAGCGATCCGCCCGCCTCGGCCTCCCAGAGTGCTAGGATTACAGGCGTGAGCCACCGCGCCCGGCCAAGATTCTGTAAGTTTTGTCTTCCCCTTTTCTAAGCCTGAGCTGAATTTTCTTAGGCAGTGTGTGTGGGAAACAGCAGCCATTATACAACCTGAGCCAAGAATTCCTCCAAGTAGAGAAGCAACCTTTTCCTTTCTGCCAGCAGAGGGAGCCAAAGCATGGGTATGACCACCTTCAAGCGGGCTGATCTTTACTCATCTGCAATTTGAGTTCCTTGGACAGAAAAGCCCTAAATTAAATAACTACTTCGTTTTGGTGTTTTAAAGTTCAAATCCATTATACAGCTTTGGGTATCTGCAATAACACTTTTCATGTTTGCACAGCAGGATTATTTTTAAGGCACTATGTTGTTCTATAATATCTCCAGTACTTAGAAGTGATTTCAGACTTTCCCAGAAGCTCTAGAAATCTACTGTATTTCTACAGTACATATTTTCACTAGCTTTGCTTTGCCAAAGGGGATAAGGTCAGTGGAGCACCAGTTTAATTCAATTCAATGAGTATTTAGGGACAATACAGTTAGGCCTACTCTAGGAAATAGAGTGAAAGTTTAAAATACAATTCCTACCTTCAAAGACACTCTAAATTCTCTGGGAGAAATATAGTCTATGAATATGAAGCAATAAGCAAACAATGCAAGACAGCATATAAAATGTGGCAAAATGTGATTGGGCATCCTTACCAGTAAAATGTTTTTGAGTTTGCACCCCCAAAACATAAGCATACATTACTATGCTAATTTAAAAACGTACTTCAGAAAGGAATTTTAAAAGGATGAGATTTGTAACAAACAGAAAACTCTGATAGAGGTTAAGAGTACAGGCTGTAGAGTCAGACTCCTAGTGTTCAAATCTTGGTTCTGCCTTTTGTTCGCAGGACATGATCTTTAACTTCTCTAAGCCTTGTTTTTGTCATCTGAAAAATCATAAAGTTGTTATATGGATTACAGAAGTTAATCTTCTCCAGGCTTTATCTCAGTCCCGGCACATGGCAAGTGTGTAACAACTGTTTGCTATTATTATTAGCAAGCAACTCTCAATAAAGAAATCCCACGTCCTGCAGGAACAAACCAAAACTCAGCTATAGCATCAGCTAAATTTGTTGCAACCCAAGTAACATTCTACACCACCTTACCCTACTCCTACTCAACTGTACACATCATGTCCCTCACTAAACAGAACGCTTAGTTTCTCAGACTGAAAACACCTACCTTTAGCTTCAAGAATTCCTCACGGTTCTCCATTCAAGAACCTTGGGTGCATTATTTTTATTCGTCCAACTACATAATTTCCTAAAGCAAGAATACAGTTCATCCCTAAAGGTCTTACAAAGACTTGTTTCTTGCCAGATAAAATCTGCTCACAACCTTGAAACAATGGCCTTTTTCATCCTAAAGTGTCTTAGTGCTGAGTTTCAGCCAGGCCAGTAATCTAACTGCACTAGGTGGCAAGATGGGAATAGGAGAAGGAAAGGAAGAATTTCCACGATGAAGAAAGACATCAAGACAAAAAAAAAAAAAAGAAGAAGGTGGAGTGAGTCTTTATGGAAGTACAGTTTGCGGTGAGGGGAGGAAGTGTCAAGAGATAAGGTTGGGCAGGTAGGGTTGAGGCCACATGTGTCAGAAAGGGTGCGGGCAGACTTGATTCAGGATGAGGAATGTTCATTTAATTCAATCGGCAATGGGAAGCTACTAGTTTCTTTTGGCATGAGAAAGGCTGTGCTTTAGAATGATTAATACAGGAGGTGATGTGCAGGCTGGATGGTATGACACTCTGGGTCAGCGTGACTGTTATATCCTATTTAATTTGTAGTTGGTGTTTTGCTATGATTTCTTCATCTCTTCAAGCAAGCAGTGATTGAGGGTCTGGTTGGCACAGTAGTGGCCTTGGGGACACACAAAATGAAAAAGACTTGTGCTTGGCTTACAACCGAATAGAAAGGATGACAGGGACACAAACAGCTGTGATGTAAAGTAAAAGGGTCTCTTAATGAAGTACAGGTGTGCTGGTATGGGACTTCAGGAAAGAGAGAGATTACATCCTGAGAGGGGGAATTAGGGAGGGAGGCTGCATTTGAAATGGGCTATCTAATCTTTGGCAGACTTACACGCAAGGATTGTCAGGGTGGGGTGGTAGCAAACGGACTCACAGGGTGTAAGGAAGAAGATAGGACAAGGCTAGGAAAATGATAGAGCCTGAGCAGTTCAATGCACAGTGTCTGAAAAGGTGTCACTAGGCATTGGTTGCAGCAGGTGCCGGTGGAGGTCACTGGGGTTCAGAGCACTGATGACAAAATCAGGCATGAATCACGTCCTTGAAAACTATAGAGATTTAAAAGTGCTTTGGGAACCCAGACGAGGAGTCCCTGCCTCCCACCACCACCAACTAGTCTGGAGAAGAATGTCTGGGAAAGTTTTTGGAGGAGGTAACATGAACTGCTGGATCTCAGGCTCCTTAGCCTTTTATTCCAAGTGCTTCGAGACCCTTACCCTGCTGACTCTCTCAGCTGTCTCTCCTGACAAGTCAAGCCCATTTCCTGTACCCATCCATGCTCTGTTGTCTTAACTTTGCTCAAGATTGCAAGGTACATGGGAGGAAGGACAGCGTTTGTCTTCTTCACCACAGTGTCCCATGAGGCTAGTGGAGAGCCTGGCTAATGTGGGGTTTTCTGTCTTCTCTCAGGCTATAAGCATCTCAGGCAGGTGGGTTGGGAGGGGGACCATGTCTTCTCCTTCTTCATCTTTGTAACCTATTAATAGCATTGTGGCCAGCTCACAGCAAGCTGCTTTGGATACTGATTGAATAAATGAACAAATCCTGTAGGCAATAAGGAAGCTACTTGACCATATTCCTAGCTTAATCTTCTGCTTTAGAACAGAAACTCTTGAAAGCAAAACTTCCTTGCTTTCTAGTTCTTTTGTAATTCTCCCCAAGGCTTAACACAATGCCCTGTACACAGTGGGCATGAGTGACTTTGTAGAAGTAGAAGTTGATCTTCAATGCCCTAATTCCTGCTTTCAGTGACACACTTTGGGGGAGTAGGTCTTGGATTCCTTCCCCTTAGACCCACATCTCTTCTTTTCAAGTTCTCAAAAAACTAGTAGGATGACTCTTTTTGGTAAGTGTATTTGGGAAGAAAGGCATTCTAAGCCCCACTCCTGGCCCCACAACAAATAACCATCTATTAAAGCTTAATTGTTTAGCAGGTGAGAATGATAATGAAGTAATAACACATTGAGCCAGGCAATTTCTAAGTTCTCCATGTATGTGGGAACTCACTTAATCCTTGCAACAACCCTCTGAGGTACTCAGTGTCATTGCCCCATCCCCAGGTGGGAAGGCAAGCCACAAGGAAAGCGACAGGATTGAATCCAGGCGCCCATCCCCGAGTTCACAGTTACTCTGCACTGCAGCTGTTTCTCCGAGAAAGAGATCAGGGGAGAACCAGCAAACAACCAGGAACAGATCTGTTAGACCTGTGGTCCTCAAACTCTGCCACATTCTATAATCTTGATGCCCAGGATGCACCCTGAAGCCAATTAAATCAGAATTTCTGACGGCGGAATCCTGTCATCGTTACTTTTTAAAAACTCCCCAGGTGATTCTCATACAGCCGAATTTAAAAACCAGTGCACTCCGCCCTTGCTACTGAAGTGCTGCTCGTGGACCAGAAGCATCAGCGTTACCTGGGAGCTGATTAGAAATGCAGGATCTCAGGATCCGCCCAGACCTGCTGAATTAAAATCTGCATTTTAATAAGATCTCACAGGTGAGATTCATTTGCATTACGTGTGGGAAGCACTGATCTAGGACTGAGGTATTCAAGCTCTCATTATTCTACTTGGACTTCTGTTATTAGCATTAATTTGTGTCCTTAATAAGAAGATCTCAAAAGTCCTTCAAAAAGCTCAGAATCAATCTGATTTATTGGCCCTAAAAAAATGACCTCAGAGGAAACTATGTTCTTTTACTTCCCACAGTGTGAGGGACCTGGGGAAGCAGTTATGTTGCTACTGTTGTGCAGCTGAACCGAGGATTAGTCCCTCCTAGAAGAGGCAGATGAATAGCTCCAGGCTGCCTTCCTCCTGGTCCCAATTGAGATCTTGTTATTTGTCGTCAGCTTTCTGAATCTAACTAGAAACATTGTCCATTTTTTAGTTTTTTCCTGTATTTGCCCTTGCTTTATTTATTTATTTTTGTAGAGACATAGTCCAAACCGTTACCCAGGCTGGAGTGCAGTGGCTATTCACAGGCGCGACCATAGTGCACTGCAGCCTCCAACAACCCGGCTGAAGAGATCTTCCTGCCTCAGCCTCCTGAGTAGCTAGGACTACAGGTACGTGCCACTGCATCCAGCTTGCTCTTGCTTTAGAATGTCATTGCCCAAGCTTCACCTTGTCTCCACCAGGTGCTTGAAATAGCTTTGCAGGGTATGTAAGGTAAAATTTTTGTAGGCGTTGGTAGTTTTGAAAACCTCATCTACTCCTATGATCATATAATCTCTTCATTAAACTTGAAACCAACTGTTGGTGGAACAGCCTGGCTAGTCTCTGTAGGTCAGTGAGAGGAAGAGGAGGACAAGCCTTAAAGAAGCATGGCTGATTTGTGCGGAATGGGTTAGTGGCCTTTGGAGACAGTTGTATGATCCTAGGAAATTACTTACCCTCTCTGAACCTATGTTGATACCTCTAAGAGAGTGACAGTAATTTCTATTTCACAGAGTTGTCATGAGGATTAACTGAGCTGCTGACATACTCTGACATGACAGTAAGGGATCTATGATGGTGATCTGTTGCTGTGTTAACAAAAGCTAAAAATAATAAAAATGTATTTTCTCACAGTTTCTGTGGGTCAGGGAGCATCTTAGCTGGGCAGTTCTGGCTCAGAGTCTCTCATGAGGTTGTCTGGAGCCGTATCTGAAGGCTTGACTGGGGCTGGAGGATCTGCTTCCAGGATGACTCACTCACATGGCTGTTGGCAGGAGGGCTCAGTTCCTTGCCACATAGACCTCTCCGTAGCATTGTTTCCACCAGAGGGAGGGAATGACCTAAAGGAGAGACAGTAAGGTGGAAGTTGTGATATCTTTTAAGATCTAGCCTCAGGAGTCACATATCATCACTTCAACCATGTTCCTTTGGTTACACAAATTGACCATGATACAATGTGGGAGAGCACTGTACAAGGATGTGGATACCAGGAAGTGGGGATATTAAGGTCCCTCTTGGAGGTTGGCTTCCACAGCACTGATAACATTAGTTCCTGCCCCCTCTTGACATGGCATCCATAGTCAGTCTTCCCCGCTCCACACCAACCAACAAATACTCTGAAAAGGAAGACAGTTGAAGTGATTCAGCTCTGTTCTTCTCACACTTAATATTTTTCTGAGTTGGAAGCTTCTATCCCTGCACGAGGCTTACAATCAGGATTCAGAAACTTGGAACTCTTGGGGTTTTGTACAAAACAGAGCAGCTCCCTTGCTGCAATCTATTGAAACTCAGCCCTTGACACAAAGGTTTGAAATATATATTTATAAAAACATAGAAATTTGGAACCAGACTCAGAATTTATCCCAGTTCATCTGAAGGACACGGAGGCCCACTGTGCTGCTCCTCTTTCCACCATTCTTTGGTCTTCATCCACTTTTTCCTTGAAATAATTCATTCTATGCATTTTATTGTATCAAGATGTCAGGTAGACAATCACAGCTAGTAGCAATTTCCCTCCTTGCTCTGGAATGTCTGCCGCTGAATACAAACCATTCACTTCTGGATCCCTGACAATGGGATTGCATAACTGTGAATTCATCTGTAGAGTAGTGGGGTCACCAAGACTCAGCGCTCCAGTAGCAGACTGTAAATTGCCCAGAAAGGAAAGGTCTAGTTAGTATCGAGTTCTTCAACACTAGTAATGGGGAGGTGCTATGGTTTGGATACAGTTTGTTTGTCCCCACCAAAACTCATGTTGACATTTGATCCCCAGTGTGGCAGTGTTGAGAGAGGAGACCTAGAGGGAGGTGTTTGGGTTATAGGGGTGGATCCCTCGCGAATGGATAGGTGCTGTTCTCACAGTAGTAAGTGAGCTCTCACTGTCACAAGATCGGATTACTTCTTGTGGGAACAGATTAGTGGGTTGTTATAAAGCCAGGATGCCCCTCAGATTTTTCCTGCTTCACAGGTACCTGCTTCCCTTTTTGACCTTCTTTACTATGTTGTGACACAGCACAAAAACCCTTACTAGAAGCCAGGACCATGCCCTTGAACTTCTCAGCCTATAGACCCATGAGCTAAATAAACCTCTTTTCTTTATAAATTACCCAGTCTCAAGTATTCTTTTATAGCAACCCAAAATGGACTAAGACAAGAGGCATAAAGAGAGAAATAGAGGGACCACCCCTTCCCCTCTGTTTCTCTGGATGATCCTACTTAGTAGCCAAAGGTTTGTCATCTATAAGACTGTAGCAAATGATATGGAAACACCTTCTAACACTGCCTACTAGATTCCATGATAGAGCCTTGAACATGAATCATACAGGAGTTGAATGAATGGATGGATAGATGGGTGAATTCTTCAAGTACAATATGACTGGGGCTGATACTGAGCTCGTGGCTGCCAGTATGGACTAAGGGCCAGGGCCCATTCCCATTGGCCAGGCCTCCACTCTGCTGGGCTGGTGCCCACACTGTACCAGCCATTACAGATAGTACCTAGGATGTGAGAATGTGGCTCCAGGATGCAAACTGGGTTACAGAGAAATATTTAGAACCCAGCCTGATATGGCTCACCCTTAGGGCTGGTTAGAGGGAGAGGAAATAGAGCCTGCTTGGCTGGGAACCTGGAGGGAGTGGGTCCTGGCAGTCTCAGAGCTGCAGCAAGATGGATCTTAGAGGAGGAATAAGAATTCAAAGTAGATCAAACTGAGAATGGGTGGATATAGCTCTCTAATAAATCTGGAGGCAAAACCTGGGGGCAACAGAGAAGTATTTTAATGCAAAGGAAGAAGAGACCAGGAATAAGAGCTGGGTGTGTAGAAGCTCATTGAAGGTGAGGAGAAGAAAAGAGGAGCAAGAGGAAGGAAGGTATATCAATTACGTTCAACCGTAAGTGACAGAAGACACAAAACAACAGAGGAGTAAATAAGCTAGAACTTTATTCTGTGTTAGGTAAGAAAGTCTGAAAGACATCCAGCCAGCCGTTGCAGGGGTGGAAACGTGATACCTTTTCTCACGCATCATAAGGGTCACAGCTGACGCTCTTAAAACAAAAGACAGATTAACAAGAGAAAAGCATAACAAATTGATTTAATTGAAGTTTTATGTGACACAGGAGCCTTCAGAAATGAGAACACAAAGACCCAGGGAAAATTGCCCATTTTTATGTTTAGATTTGTTGAAGAATGCACAGCCATGTAGAACCGTGATTGTATGAAAGGGATATGATCTAATGGCAGGGGGAACCCAGCAAGGCCTGTATGTTCAAATTCTTCTTGTCTCTCTGTGTAGCATTCCTTCCTCCTAAACACAGGGCAGAACCACTCTGCAACAAGAGTCTTATGACCTACTATCAGATAAGGTAGGTCAGAGAATTTCTTTATGGCCAACTCCTACACAGAAAGGCAGGGCAAGGTTAGAGTAAATTTCTAGATTTTATGGATTGCTTCAGAGGAGAGGAGTTCTAGTTTCTCTGACCTGCCTTGGGGAAGAGGAATTATGATATATGTGACTTTTTTGGGGGGAGAGTGAGGGGTGAGAGACAGGAGGGCAGGAGAAGGTCAGAGAGAACTTGCTTCCAAGGCTGCTTCTGACCCCTTCTGATCTTTTGCTCAAAGTACTCCTCATGACAAAGCATCATAGGTTTGGATATCATTTTCTGAGCCCCAACACCATCCATCACTTCTTTCTCTTCTCCCTCCTTCTCTCCTCTCCCTCCCCCACTTTCTCCCTTGCTCCTTTCCTCCCTCCCTTCCTGCTTCTCTTTAGATGTGTTTATAACAGGACTGGATATAGAATCAGGAGACCTAGAAACCTGGCCTGGTCTTGTCACTAACTTACTGATAAGTCACTCAACCTCTCTGGACCTCAGTGTCCTCACTGGCAAAATTAGGGATGACTAAGTGATCCCTAGGGTCCTCCCTAGCTCCAAAATTCTTTGATGTTCCATAGTCCAAAGACTGAAGAAAGTAGCAGAGAGAGCCCCTCTCTGATGAGTAGCATCAAGACAGCCCCTGGGTGGGTCTCTGTCTGCTAGATTCCCCTGCTGTGTAAAGTCCCAGCCTAGCAGATGTCACTTAGATTCCCCCCACTGGCTCCAGATAGGCCTGCTTTGGATAAATGACACACTTGTCATGCTAAATATGACCAACTCAAATCATGCCATATGTGCCTCATTACAAACCTATCCCTGTGCCGAACAGATGGATGTGGTGCTTCCTGGACTTCCAGTTAAAGGTTGAAATGGCCTTCATGATGGCACAGCTGGCCTGGAAAGGTGGTTTCGTTTCACTTGTTAGACACCATGTTCTGTCTACATGTTTCTTTAGTTAAAGTGGTTTCATTTCCTTACTTGCTCAATAAACACTTCTTGGGTGCCTGTATGGGCCTGGCACTCTGAGGGGCTCCATAATACAAAAATGAGTAAGTCACAGTCCCTTCCTTTCTGGAGCTGACACTGACCTTGGCCTTCC
Source organism: Lepilemur ruficaudatus (assembly GCA_963574885.1). Classification (NCBI taxonomy): domain Eukaryota; kingdom Metazoa; phylum Chordata; class Mammalia; order Primates; family Lepilemuridae; genus Lepilemur; species Lepilemur ruficaudatus. The sequence continues at coordinate 46,146 of CAUYRT010067443.1, read as the reverse complement.
TAGTAGTCCACGATCTCTTCCTATCTAACTCTCCAGCCTTGTTTCCCTCCACTGATGACATTGTTCTGCCTTAGTTCTGTCTGCCTGTCATCATGTCCCTGTCCCTGTGCAGCTTTTGCACATGTACTTGGTCAGCCTGAACAGGGACCCCTGCCTTTGTCCCTAACCCCACATACACACACAGACACACACCTATACCTCTTTCCCTGGCCATGGCTTCCTCACTCTTCAGGATTCAACTTAAATGTCCCTTCCTTAGGAAGACTTTCTGTGACTACCTCTGCTCCTATCCCCTCATGTGATTGTAATGGTCCTAGATGGGCTATGACTAACCAACTAGCCCCTCTGCATTTGGAATGGCCCCAGAGCTCATCTGTAGGGAGCTCTTCCCAGGTTATAGCCACCAATTCAAGTAAGCAGTGAGCATCTACCAGATGCCAGGCATTAAAAATACTAAGATGCATAAGACAAATTCCTGCCTTCATTCACAGATGAAGACACTCATTCTCAATCTTTTTGTTTGGTTGGTTTTGGGTTTTTTGGTTTGTGGTAGATTTTTTGGGGTCTTTTTTGTTTGTTTGTTTTGTTTTTTGTAGAGACAGGGTCTCACTATGTTGCCCAGGCTGGTCTTGAACTCTTGAACTCAAGCGATCCTCCTGCCTCGACCTCCCAAAGTGCTGCAATTACAGGCATAAGCCACCACACCTGGCCAAGAGACTTTAACTTTTAACTGCCTTAGTTGCTTTTCTCTATCAGGGAGGAGCTCAAACCTGCAAAACTTCCCTGCAGGTAGGAGGGAGAATATGCCAAGGGATGCTGCTGCTATGTAGCTTCTAAAGGAAAAGCAGAGTGGGTAGGGTGGGTCTCAAGGCCAGGTTGCCCAAGGTGAGTGCACTGCAAAGCAGACACCTGTGCTGGGTGGAGCTGCCAGCTTAGGTGGACACTCAGGGGTGACAGCCCTGGAAATGAGACTGGAGCCCTGGGGTTGAGTGGAGGACACAGGTGCAGCACTCAAATACAGTACCTCGTATTATTGAGTCGGATTTCCTGTGTCTGGCCTCCCTAACTTGACCTTGAATATGGAGACAATGTCATATGCTTATATGTCACCCAGAGAATCCAGTATAGAGCTGACTAAGCCCACTGAGGGGTCTCCATACTTACTTGTGAGTTTTGATGGATTACTGGAGAGCCACAGAAAGGTATGGCTTGGAACAAAACCCAGGTGTGTGGCTCACAGCTAAGCCAAACAAAGCTGCCTCTTCCGCAGAATCTTCCTCAGGATGGCTCGGTTCTCCCGTGGAGAGCGAGTGCCCCTCCAGACTACCTGGGCACACAGAACTAACTGCCTGGAGGGAAACTTGTTTAAATCAAACTAAGTGCATTTTTTGATGAGACAGAAGAAATGAGGAAGAAGAACGGCCCTAGCAGGCAGCTTTGGACTTACAGAAGGCAGAAAAAAATAATGTCATTTGAGGAATGGGGAGAGGAGACAAAGGTTAGTGTGACTGAAAGCCTAGGAGGAATAAAGCCAGGAAACGGAGTAGGAGGAAAAGAGGGCCACTAAGAGCAGAGGAGGGCTTTGCCAGGGGGAGGTGGGAGAACAAAGGGAGAGAGATGGTACATCGGGGGTGGCTGGGGATGCAAGGAGAGCTGCCAGATCCTGGACGGTATTCGTCCCCAACACTGAGACTTGTCATCTGATTATAACCACCCCTAGCCTCCATGTTGGAGGGGCCCAGCCCAGCCCTCTCAGGTGAAGAAGAAAGAATGGGCCCCCTTAGCTGAAGGAGTCTGCCTGCACCTGCTGGCCACCATGGATGAGTTCCTGCTCCCAGCCCTGAGCCGCATGTACAACTGCCACACAGCACGTTAGAGAGGGCAGCACCCCTGGGATTCTGAGGGAAAATGTGGAGAGAAGCTGTGTCTGTCCCTGCTGTTTTGTTCTTTTGGGGAGTCCTAAACATATTGGCAGGCACAGTTCATGTGACTACTGCAGAGGGCACTTTGGGCAGGATATAGGAGGGAGCGGGTAGAGTTGGCCAGGCCATGTGGCTGGCCTGGGGTGATGGCTCAGGGCTCATTTGTTCATTTAGCAGTTATGGAATGTCTGCTAGGAATAGAAGAAACAAGAAACTTCCTTGATCTCTTGGAGACTAGCTTTCATTCTAGGTTGCATTCTAGTGTAGGTAATAGACAAGTAAACAATAAGACATTTTAAGTGTGTTAAATAAGCTCCTTGTTTGTTTGTCTTCACTTCCTCACCAGATCTAGGCTGCTCAGAACCTCCCTTCTCTGGTAGCAACAGTACAAAGCAGCAACATATTCAGCTCTTTTGCCTGTTAATACCAGCTTGACTTGCACAACATTTTTATGCACTTTTTTCTTCTCACCATTTCCAAAATACTCAAAAATCCCTTCAGAGGTGGGATGGAAAAGGAAGGTTTCAGAAGGTTACAGGTTATATTTTTGGGTTAGGGTTTTAATCCGTTCTCAAGTAGTCAGTTTATTCCTGCAAAAAAAAAAAAAAATTCCAGAAAAGAGCTAAGAGTAGGAAGCAAGCAACATGTGTCTGTTTCACTAAGGCTCACATATATTGATAGTGTAGGGACCAAGGTTCTTGGCCCCCTAAAGGTTTGTTGAAAAATCACTGACATGAAGCAGGTTGATTAATAGGAGAGAAAGCATACAAATTTATTTTAACGTGTGTACACAGGAGCCTTCAGAAGAGCACTCAAAGATACAGGGGAAATTGTCCACCTTTATTCTTATGCTCAATAAAATATAGACAGTTGGATACAAACATGATTGGACAAAAAGTGTATGAGTTAATGTTAATAGACCAAGTGGGGAAACCCAGCAAAGCCTGTCTGTCTAGATTCTTCTTGGCCTCCCTGAGCATGCATTCCTTCCTTTTGGGTGTGGGGCAGGCCCCTCTCTGGAATGGGGGTCTTATGACCTACAGTCAAACAAGGTAGGTCAGATAATTTCTTCATGGCCAGTTTTTATACAGAATAATTTTAGGTTTTATGGCTAGCTTTCAGGGAAAAGAGGTCTGGCTTTTATGACCCCCACCTTGAGGAAGAGGGAGTCTGTTTTCTATGGCTAGCTGCAGGGGACTAATGGGCCTGAGAAACAGGAGGACAGGAGAAGGTTCGAGAAAAACTTTTGCTTATGAGGCCTTCATTTTGGGGTACTGTTCTCTGAGCCCCATTAATAATTAAAAACAGGTAGGCCTTCATAACAGAGTAGGAGGGGGGACCAGGGAAGGTGCCCCTTAAGTACAAATTGTTTAGCAAAGTCCTTTTAATGTGGGCAGCCCACAGAAAATAGAAGTATAACGATACGTGGATTGGTACCTTTCTACCTAAAAATAATTATAACAAATATTTAATTGATACTTTCTGTTTACAAAAAAATCTTACATACGTTGATAATACCTAACATCTAACAATTATTAAGCACCTACTATGTACCTAGCACTGTTTTAAGTGCTTGCACTTATTTGCTCATTTAATCATTACAGAATTCTGTGGATCTGCATCCCAATGTCACTTTTCTATGCTATTTAAAACCAGTTCCAGGCCAGGTGCGGTGGCTCACGCCTGTAATCCTAGCACTCTGGGAGGCCAAGGCGGGTAGATCGCTCAAGGTCAGGAGTTCGAAACCAGCCTGAGCAAGAGCAAGACCTCGTCTCTACTAAAAATAGAAAGAAATTAATTGGACAACTAAAAATATATAGAAAAAGTTAGCTGGGCATGGCGGCGCATGCCTGTAGTCCCAGCTACTCAGGAGGCTGAGGCAGAAGGATGGCTTGAGCCCAGGAGTTTGAGGTTGCTGTGAGCTAGGCAATGCCATGGCACTCTACTCAGGGCAACAAAGTGAGACTCTGTCTCAAAAAAAATAAAAAATAAATAAAACCAGTTCCTCACCCACCCACTTATTCTCCTTGACAGCACATACCACTCTCTGACATACTGTATCTTAACTTCATTACTTGTGTGTGTCTCTCTGCTAGAATGTAAGTTCCCTGATGGTGAGAATTTGTTTTATACACAGCATCTAGAATAATGCTTGACATATAATAGAACAAATGCTTGGCTCTCAATAAATAGTTGATGAATAATTGAAAGTACTCTTACTCCCATTTTACAGGTGAGGAAACTGAGGTCCTGTGTGGTTAAGTAGCTTACTCAGATCACAGGTAGGAAGTGGCAGAACTTGGATACAAACCCAGACAACTCAGCTCTGGAGACACACACAACCATGACAATAGACAGCTTGAGTGCACAGTACTTCAAGTCAAGGGCAGGCCTGAGGTGGGGGTCTCAGGTGGTAGGCATAGATCAAGGTATTCAGCTTGAAGCTTGAAGAGAAAGGCCTGAGAGGGAGGTGATAGGCGTTGAAGATTAACATCAGCTCTTTGACACTTGTACTTAGATCCTGGCTAAGGGTGCTGATATCAGCCTGTCATGAACCCCTTTTGTGTGCAAAGCACTGAGCTAAGTGTTAAGAGAAATATCACGAAGTATAAAAAGAGATGCTTGGCACTCAAAGAGTTTATAATCTAATTGTGGAAAGTATTAGCACATGAAAAACTAAAAAGCAAAGTCAGTGATATTAAGAGTATCATAAAGCAGCACATGGTTAACAGCCCACTCACATGTAAGGCTAAATCAAACTCCTGCAGAAACATGACAGGAAGCTGAAAAGATAACATAAAATAGCAGCAACTCCTGTTACCAGGACAGTGTTGGTTTAACAGGATGTGGGGGGATCAGGGAAACAGATGGCCGAGAAGTATATGTTGTGGAACAATCCAGGAAGGTATTGCTCTCCCAGGCTCAGGATAGACAAGCTAGTTCTATTATTATAGCTTTTTTTTCCTTTCTTTTTTGGTTTTTTAATGTGCTGTTTGCCTGCCTGCCCCTGAAGGCAGTTTCAGGACTTGAGCAAAATACAAGTTAGCGCCTGTTTTTATAATTATAGCTAAGATAGTTTTCATTTGGGGGATTTTGTTTTGTTCTGTCTTCATTTTGTTGCCTCTTAAATATCTTGGTCCTAGCTATGATGGTTGTTTTGACATCGTCAATCAAGAACTCAGTGGTCAATAGCTTAGTGCCTTCAATATTACCATCTATTGTTTGTTTAAACAGAGTTTTAATTTCTAAAGGGTTTTGTGAGTTATTCACCAATGAAAGCAAAACTAGAAATTGCAGCATAATTTCAAAGTATTGCTTGGAGGATATGGTCACCAGAAAACATAAAACTCTATTCTTCTGTCAATTCCTGAGTAAAAGTTATCCTAGAGCAATAGAATAAACAAGGTCATGGTAGGCTTCTCCTGCAGCTAATTTATATTGTGTGCCTACTATGTGCCAGGGATAGCACTGGATTCTGTGTATACAGTGAACAAGATAACATAGTCCTTACTTTCATATAATTTTCTAGTATACTTTCCCAAATAGCAGTCAGCCCTTTGCATAGCAGAATGGCCTCATTATGCACCCTCTTTTCTTTGAGAAGTAATAATGTATTTGTGAATGCTCCATTCACGTTCTTTCCCCAGCATCATTTGTACATAGAGTGTACACATGGGTGAGGAAGCAGGGAGGGTAGAATTAAACCCATGTATACCCAACACAGGCCCTGATCATGGCTGTTTAATCAGAACTCTGTTCTATCCTTCTCCTAATCAGTTGGAGACAAGCATAGTTGCTACTTAATAAAACACTATAAAATATATTAGAAAATGACTCCGTATTCATATCTGTGGCCCAATCATATTCTCCATATATCTGCTGGTGTATAGGGCATCTCTATACAAATGGTGCATGGCCCTTTCCCATGTTCAATTTCGGTTTTCTTTCAGAAGAAACCTGTGAAGCAGATGGCATGAGGCAGTGGCATCTCACAGATGGATGAGGAGTGACAGGGGGAAGCTGGGCAGGCCTCAGCCATTCTCGTGGCCAGGACTGCTTCCCCACCCCCTCACAACCTGATCTGCGGCGCCAGCTTTACAAGGTGAGGTTCACTTGGTAATGTAACAAATACTGATCGCCCACTGTGTGAGAGCTCTTCCTCTGAGCATGCTTATGATTCCATTTGTTGAATAACCAATTCTCAAGAGTCCCAAGATCCCCCAAAGACCCCACAGTGAACAGAGAACAGCTCAAGTTCACTACTAGTAATATAAATGCCTCTGTTCTGAAGAGTAAAGTTGAGTAAGAAAACAACAAATTATGTTCATGATGAGAAATATTTCTCTCCTCTCTTTCTTACTCTACTTATTTTTCATAATTCTCCTTTGAGTCTACAAAATGCATCTCTCCGGTGTCCTGGGAGAGCACTAAATCAATATAAAGCAATAACGAGGAGGCTGTGGGCCACCTGGCAGGCGGTGAATGTGGCTGAAGGTCACGGGGGAGGAGGGGGGGCCTGGATGCCCGCCTCAGAAAGCACAGGGATCTCACGTGTAGTGTAATTGTTGCTCTGCTTGCTTCCACTACCCGATAAACTATCAGCTCTGTGGGGCAAGTTGTGCATCCTGCTCTCCATATAGCCCCAGGGCAGTGCCTGGCGTATAGCTGATGCTCAGTAAGCATTTATTAAAAGTAGGAAAGAAAGCAGGGAGGAAGACGTGCGTGAGGGCCCCTCAGGCAGGGAGGAAGAAATGTGTGTGCAGACACCTAAGCTTCTGAGGCCGTAGAGAAAATGTGGACAGAAACCTAAGGTCTGGGTAAGAACAGAGCTTGCACTCCACCTTTGAAAACAGAAGCCCCATGTTAGCGCAGCTGAGAAAGCCGGGCAGGCAGAACCTGTCAAGCATACAGCGGCGCCTGGGGCGCGGGCGTCAGAGGCGCATGCGCGGCGCTGGCCGTGTCCCGGGCGGCGCTCAGTGCCGCGGCGACTCCGGCCCAGAGTCGCAGGGTGGCCGTAAGCTCAGTGGGTGCGGGCGTAACGGCCGGTGCGCAGACCAGTGGTGACCCCCAGATGGACCCGCAGGGCATAAACACCGAAGGCCAGACCTCCTTCCCCCCGGGGGCTGCCCTGAGTTTCTTCACAACAGCGACTCCCGGGAACCCGCCGTTCGGGCAAGCCTCAGGCAAGGAGGCGGAGCTGCACGGTGGCCGCGGAACCCAAACCCACCGGAGGCTTTGCAGGTGCTGGACGTGACTGCCGAAGAGCAGCTTTGGCACTCCAGGGACCACCAGGGCTGGGCCCGCAAACAAGTCGTGGCAGAGACGGGGACTTAGAGTAACGCACGTGACCGTCGTAGTAGGACCCTTTCGCTCTCAGTCCTCCTGTGAGGGAAGCACAGCGGGGACTATCGTCCCCATTCTGCAGATGAGGAAGTCAAGGTTCAATAAAGCTGGATAATTTTCCCAGGGTGACACAACTAATAGGCTGTCAGGGTTTGCACCTCTGGGACCCTAGCCCCTTGTCAGTCACGTCAGCGGAAGCATAGCAGCTGCAATGTTGGAAACCGCCGGCAGGGGACAGCCTTCACAAAGAGGCGGGGTGCCGCCAATCCAGAGATCAAAGCGGACGCTACCGGTACAGGGGCAGGCGGTGGCCCTGGGCTCCCTGGTAAGATACAGTGAGTGAGAAGGACGCAACATCACTTCTGTGATTTTCCTGTCATAAAAAGCTTATCTAAATATCTCCTTAAACACCACACAGACTTAAAATCGGGGACAGTCTGCTAAACAGTTGGCTGGTACCCTTCAAAATGTCAAGGTCCAAAAAGTCAAAGGCTGAGGAACTGTTCCAGGTTAAAGGAGACTAAAGAGACATGACAGCTAAATGCTATAAATAATTGATCTTTGATTGGATCCTGGGCTGAGAAAAAAAGCAATAGATGTAACGGACATTATTGGGACAATGGACGTAATTTGAATTTGGACCATGGTTTGGATAATAGTATTGTATCAATGCTAAGTTTCCTAAAGTTGGTAATCATACTATGTTTACATAAGAGAATGTCCTTGATCTCAGAAATGTTTAGGGATAAAAGGGCACAATTAATGGAGACAGGGTCTCACTCTGTTGCCTGGGCTAGAGAGCAGTGGTGTCATTGTGGCTCCCTGCAACCTCAAACTCCTGGGCTCCAGTGAGTCCGCTTTCTCAGACTCCCAGGTAGCTAGGACTACAGGCGTGTACCACCGTGCTGGGCTAATTTTTCTATTTTTAGTAGAGATGGGGGTCTCACTCTTGCTCAGACAGGTCTCAAACTCCTGAGCTCAAGCGATCTTCCCGTCTCAGCCTCCCAGAGTGCTAGGATTACAGATGGACCGTGCCTGGCCCTAGGTCCATTTCATATGTCCTCATTACCTTTAGGTTGGGTAATACCTGCAAAGCACAGGCAACCAAAGCAACCAAAGAAGCAACCAAAGCAAAATTGGACCGATGGGGTCACTTCAAGCTAAAAAGCTTCTGCACAGCAAAGGAAACAACCAACAAAAATGAAAAGACAACCAACAGAATGGGAGAAAGTATTTGCAAACAACCCATCTGACAAGAAATTAATAACTAGAATATAAAAAGAGCTCCAACAATTCAATAAGAAAAAAGCAAATAATCCAATTAAAAATGGGCAAAAGACCTGAATAGACATTTCTTGAAAGAAGACATACAAATGACCAACAAGTATATGAAAAAATGCTCCACATCATTAGTCATCAGAGAAATGCAAATCAAAACTACAATGAGATATCATCTCACCCCAGTTAAAATGGCTTTTATCAAAAAGACAAAACAAATTCTGGTGAGGATGTAGAGAAAGGGGAACCCTCATACACTGTTGTTGGGAATGTAAATTAGTGCAACCACTATGGAGAACAGTGTGGAGGTTCCTCACAAACCTAAACAGAACTACTATGTGACCCAGCAATCCCACTGCTAAGTATTTTTTATATATATCCAAAAGAAAGGAAGATCAACCTGACCCCATACATTGGACATCAATAGGACAAATAGCTATTCAAGAAATAAAGGTAAATCTTATAAGAGCCCCTGCTTTGGGCCATCCAAACCATCAGCTACTATTTTTTCCCTTTTTGTTCATGAAAGCCATGGCAGTGTCCTGGGTGTTCTAAATCAAAAACACAGAGGACAATATAAACCTATTGGCTATTATCAGGCTCTGTAGCACCTGGGCTATCCCCTGTCTGAGGGCCATTTCAGCCATTGCTGTGCTCCTTAAGGCCACTCAGGAGACTGTAATGGAGGCTCCCTTGATTATAAATGTATCTCATTCTGTAGAAGTTCTTTTGAATTCATGTGATACACACACCTTTCTGTCAACAGATTGGCTTCTTATGAAGTACTTTTACTCTTTGCTCCACATATTACCCTGTCTCACTGTAATACTCTTAATCCCACAATGTTATTTCCTAAAGCAAATGATGAGACCTCATGATTGTATTTTACTAACAGAACAGCTTTTGATGCCAGACAGGATTTACAGAAGACACCACTGGAAAATGCTAATGTTATTTGGTTCACAGATGCATTGTACCTAAAGGATGAATTTGGAAAATACTAAGCAGACTATGCCATTGTGTCTCTCATGGACATCATAGAGATCAATCCCTTGTCTAAAGTAAAGTCAGCATGGTTGTCTGAGTTAATAACGCTCACCAGAGCTTGTCAACTGGCCGAAAATCAAACAGCTAATATTTACATTGACAGCCATTACTGGTGTAGCTCATGACTTTGGAATGTTATGGAAGTAGGCTATTTGACCTCCTCTGGACATCCTATTAAACATGGCTCTCAAGTTTCTGACCTTCTGGAAGCCATCCAATTACCAAAAATTGGTTATTATTAAGATTTCTGGACATTCCAAACTTGACTCTCTAGAGAGTAAAGGAAATCATTTTGCTGATGCAGCAACAAAAAAGACTGTTTTACCGCTAATATAAAACTATAGAGGTGGCTATATCTAAAGTGAGCTCCATTGAAAAGGAAATCCAAGGGGCTCAAAAAGTCTTGCAAGAGGAAAAAGCACAGATGGCTAGGGGAGGACACTTCCCCCCCACCTTGCAAATAATTGTATGGACCCAATGGCAGACCTATTTTGCCTCTGGGATTTTAATTCCTATGTTACAACATATCCATGAGCTCACTCACTGGGGGCCTGAGAAAATAATTGCCTGGAGAAAACATTATTACTGGAAACCCTTGACCACAATAGCTCATAAGGTTTATGCTCAATGTCCAATTTGTCCTAAACATAGTCCAGGAAAACCTTTTCATATTTCTCAAAGGTATTTCCCTTTGCCCACCGGGCCTTTCAACATTTGGGAAATGGATTTTATCCAATTACCTGCAGCCCAGGGTTATAAATGTTTACTGGTTATGATTTTTAGGTTCTCTGATTGGGTTGAAGCATTTCTTTGCAAAGAGCCATGGGGCAAGCAATAGGAAAATGTTTGGTGGAGCAGATAATTCCCTCTTGGGGAATTCCTTCTGAATTACATAGCGATAGGAGAACTCATTTTACTAAAGAAATAGTCTGCTCAATTTGTAAAATCTGGCCCATTTTCCAATATTTCCATTGTGCATACCATCCCCATTTTTCTGGATTGCTCGAATGGACAAACAGAATACTAAAAACCCAGCTGACAAAATTAATGGAAGCTTTTTATTAATATATTACTTGGCCCAATGCTTTTCCATTGGTTTTGCTTAACCTAGGAGCAATTCCTTTTGGAAAATATCAATTATCTTATGAGATAGTTACAGGTCATCCTATGAAATTGGATGGTGTTTATATGAACCAACTTTATTGAGAGGGGACATACTCCTTTATTGTCAAAGCTTGACTAAACTTCTTTCCCAAAAGACTAAATTAATAAAGGAGTCTTTTTACAGTACACTCCTGGGAGACAAAGATCTTAAATATCATGATCTCCAGCCAGCAGACTATGTTTATTGGAAAAGACATCAATTAGAAGACTAGCATGAGCCAGGCGTAGTGATGTACGCCTGTATTCCTAGCTACTCAGGAGGCTGAGGCAGGAGGATTACTTAAGCCCAAGAGTTCAAGGCTACAGTGAGCCCCTGCACTCCAACCTGCATAAGAAAGAAAAAAAAAAAAAAAAGGACTAGCTTGAACCTTGTTGGAAAGGACCTTATCATGTATTGTTACCTAATCATTGTGCAGCTGAATCTGAAGGAGTCGATTCCTGGATTCACATTTCTCATTTAAAGAAAGCTCAAACATCTGTGTCCAATTAAAGATCTCTAAGATTCCTGACTCCTTGGAGGATGAGAAGCAGATGACATCTGAGTAGACAATATTTCCCAAGATCCCAGAGTAGGCCTGTACTCACAATGAATTTCTCCTGCATATACTTTTGGTTTTTGTATTTCCCTGTTATGATTACTGAATATGTAGTAACACCTCCTCTTTTGTTTGATCTCCATTTCTCTTACAGGAAATCACTGATCTAACTGACATAAAAGTAGGATAACCTTTATTTTTCAATGTCAAGAGGATATTGGAACCCTGACATCAACTTTTTAGAATCAGTCCAATGTTCCTATAGCCCATGGCACCTTCTTTTCAGGTATATTATGCTATCAGGGCCCTCAATTAGGGAAATACATCCAGGAAGTTCTTCCCAACTCCAGGCCTGGTCAGGCAGTTTTTAATACTTTACTAATAGATCACTGTATTCCTGTGAATATAGATGATCAATTACTATCCAAAGTCCCTGGATAATATGGAAGATAGCTTCAGCTTATGTGCCTTATCACAAAATCTCTTGCCCTACAGGTCAAAGGCCTTGTTTTTGTGGCTGGAAGTCTAAGAAACATTCCAATGAAACCTGGAATCATATAGTGGGAACTACTTGGTAGACTAGGACACTGCCAGAAGATAACTTGAAAATTTGACCAGGAAGAATGTGGGAAGGCTTATGGCATGCTCATCCTAAACAAAATTTAGGGGTGAATACTGCCCATCTCACTTTAACTTAGAGCATCCAACATATTTTGGTTCATAACCTGCTATAAATGCTCAATGGCAACAGCATGTTTGGTGGATAAAACAGCACTGGCCAACTAAAGTAAAAAGAACCTTAAGTAAGATGGAGGCAGGGCTTGGGATATAAGATGAGAATGTGTTTAATGAAGAAAGACATTCACAAGAAAAGTTGATACTTACCAACCAAACTATATAAATTAGAAGGAAAACTCTTTCAGGAGGAAATTAAGGGTTGGGAAGCTGTATGGAAAGATAATGACACTATTGCTTAATGGGTAAATCAAACTGCTCAACTAATGAGGGGCCATGCCAAAACCCAGTGATGGGGAAGAGCATGCATCCAAACTCAACAAGATTTGTTGTCCATGCTAATCCAAATAGAAGCAGAACTGTCCTCTAAAACATGGCCAACCATTTTGGTTGCAGAAGCACAGGTATACATTTATGGAAAATATATGGGCCTTCTTCTTCCTGGAAAATTACTACCAGGATATATAGACCAATTTGCTATACTCTTATGGTATTAACATCTCGTGTATATGACAACCAGGCATACTATGCAGTGCACCTAGTAGGAATAGGGATCATTTTTAACACTACCTATGTTTTCCCCATGGGCAGTTGATGGGCCATACTAAATTTTCAGCAATGTCAGAGACATTCAGCAAATGTCCCCACAAATTTTTGGTTTTCATGACTGGGGTAGGGGGAATTGCTATTGGCATCTAGGGGATAGTGACCCTGGATGCTGCTAAACATCCTACAGGACAGCCCCCTATAAGAAATAATTATCCGGTCCAGGATGTAAATAATGCCAAGGTTGAATAATCCTAGCTTAGGGTATATATCTAGGAATGGAATTCCTAGGTGATAGGGTATTTATAGTTCCAACTTTACTATACAATACTAAATAGTATTCTCAAGTGGTTGAACCAGTTTATACACCTACCAAAGGGATGCTCCACATTCTTTGATATTGTTAATCTTCTTGATTTTTGCCAATTCATGTTTTTTTCTGAAATGCACGTTTATGTGCTTTGTTCATTTTTTTTATAGGATTAATTTGTAGGATTTTTTAAATTTTCATTTAAAAAATGTTCCCACTTATTTTTTTATTTGTATATATTCATGGGGTACAAGTACAGTTTTGTTACATTAATATATTGCATTGTGGTGAGGTCAAGGCCTTCAGTGCATACATCACTGAAGCAACACACATTGTACCCACCAAGCAACCTCCCTCCATCCACCCCACTGCCCCCTCCCCACTCCTCCAAGTCTCCATTGTCCATCATTCCACACTCTGCTTCCATGTGTACACAGTGTTTAGCTCCCACTCATGAGTGAGATTATACAGTATTTATCTTTCTATGTCTGAGTTGTTTCACTTAAGATAATGGCCTCCAGTTACATCCAAGTTGCTGCAAAAGACATGATTTCATTTATTTTTTACAGCTCATTATGTGTATATACCACATTTTCCTTATCCAATCCTCTGTTGATGGACATTTATGTTGATTCCATATATTTGCTATTGTGATTGCTGCAATAAACATATGAGTGCAGGGGTTTTTTATATGTTGATTTCTTTTCCTTTTGGTGGATATCCAGAAGTGGGATTGCTGGATCAAATGGTAGTTCTAGTATGGGATTTCTCAAAGAACTAAAAATGTAGGCTTTTTATTTACTTACTTATTTTTTGGAGACAGAGTCTCTCTCTGTCGTCTTGGCTAGAGTACAGTGGCATCATCATAGCTCACTGCAACCTCAAACTCCAGGGCTCAAGCAATCTTCCTGCCTTAGCCTCCCAAGTAACTGGGACTACAGGTGTGCACCACCATGCTTAGCTAATTATTCTATTTTTCGTAAAAAAAAAAAAAAAATTCTATTTTTTTCTATTTTTTTGTCTTGCTCTTGCTCAGGCTGGTCTTGAACTGCTAAGCTCAAGCAATCCTCCTGCCTCGGCCTTGCAGAGTGCTAGGATTATAGGCGTGAGCCACCACGCCTGGCCCGGATTTTTAAAAATGTATTCTGGATACTAATTCTTTGTTGGTTGTATGTATTGCAGATATCTTTTTCCAGTTTATGGCTTAACTTCTCACTTCTTCATGGTTCTTTTGATGAACAGATGTTCTTAAGTTTTATGTAGTTAAATGTATCAGTCTTATACTACCTTTTATGGTTGTGATTTGGTAATATTATTAAGAAAGCCTGTCCTGCCCTGAGATTGTCACTGCTTCCCAAGCCTGACAGCATACTAGGGGTCTCATCCTTTCCTGTTGGTGAGACCTGAAGTTCTTTTCGCTGACCCCAGAGGTGGCTGTCCCTCCTTATCTTCCAGTATATTTGCTCAGTCCTTATGAGTCTTGGACTTCAGACTTGATTTCCTGATATACTCCATTTTCTTTGCTGGGATTGGACTCTTTCTATGACCTTTCTAGCCCTCTCCACCCAGTGGACTCTGCTATCTGGGGACTGGCCTTAAAATGAACTCACTTCACTGAAACCACAGTGCCCCACTTAGCATCAGCACTGTCAAAGATGTCCCTTAATATCAGTCTTGCCAGAATTTAACCCCAGTCTTTTCCTTTTGGTGGATACCCAGAAGTGGGATTGCTGGATCAGATGGTAGTTCTAGTATGGGATTTCTCAAAGAACTAAAAATGTAGGCTTTTTATTTACTTACTTATTTTTTGGAGACAGAGAGACAGAGTTGGATGGTTTCATTTGCACCTATCTGGGACACTCTCCTCTAGGGCTAAAATCAAGATTGGGGTAGAGCTGAAGATGCCAAGTGTTGTCCAGGAACATTGCTGCTCACAGAAGGGAGCCCCAAGATGAGGCTATCTGCACTAACCATGCTTCTGTAAGCCAGGCCTACCTGCCCAGTGCCCCTCAAAGCTGACCACAATTAAAGGGCAGCCTTGGGGCTCTCTGCTCCCTTCAGGGAAATCAGTCAGAGTTAATCCATCTGACATTGCCTCCCTTCCCCTCCATTCTAGCTCTGCCCATGTATTTCCTCCTTTCTGAGTCCTCTTCTTGCTCTTCAGACTTCACATTGATCTGGGTTTCCCTGGCTTTGACACACTGTGTGGGCTTTGGGAAAAACTCAAGTTTTAGTTCCAACAGCTCCTGCCTCAACCTCCCAAAGTGCTGGGATTACAGGTGTGAACCACTGTGCCTGGCCTTTATTTATTTCTATTTTTGTTTGTTTTTAATTTATTTATTTTTCTTCTACCTTATTGGGGTAGAAATTATTATCAATATTAGTCTATGAACAGAATGCCAGCTGCAATGTTCCTTTATAGGTGTGTTGGCACAGATCAGGGGCAAGCAAACTATGGCTTGTATGTCAAATCCAGCTAGGTGGCTATGTGGCCCAGGAGCTGAGAATGGTTTTTGCATTTATAAGTGGGTGAAAAAAATCAGAAGAAGAGTATATTTCATAATGTGTGAAAATGATATGAAATTCAAATTTTGGTGTCCATTAGATAAAGTTTTACTGGAACATAGCCATGCTCATTTCTTTTGTATTGTCATACTTTCTGCCTCTAAGAAAATTTGCTGATCCCTGGCCTAAACACAGCAGATGAGGGGCAAATGCTTTTAGTCAGCTGGACCTTGGAGAACTGGGCTGTCTCCTACACTCCACAGCTTTATCATGCTGGCCCTTCTCTTCCTACTGGCCCTCCCCTGGAGTCCCAAAGTACCTTTTGGTCAAGCCAGTCTCAGTTGACTCAATGATGAGATTTCTGAACAACAAGCCTGAGTCAGTGTGGAATCATACAGGGGTATCAGGACAAGGTTGTTTGAGATTAAAATGAAATAAAACATGCAAAAGTGCTTTGTAAATGCAAGAGATTGTTCCACAATAATGGTTAAGTGATATTCACTAGGTTTGGATGTGTTTTATTCTTCTTTGTATATTTAGGAATGTATGTTATGGTCACTTTTTTAAAACAAAAGGTTTTATTAACCAGAATGCTCTAATGTCTTTCCAGACCAAATAAGTTTTTAAACCAAATGAAACCACCCACAAGACATGTCAAACTCACCTCCAAAGTGTAGTTTTGAGCTTCCAGACCTGTCTGTTGAAAAAATTCCAGCTCCTCCCTTTGTTTTTTCTCCTCTTTGCTTCCTGTTCAGTTTCCATTTTGTCTTATAGTCTCTGTGCTTGTGCTTTGGGCCTCTTGATTACTTAGGGTGGCTGGAGTAGAGAATAGATGGAGGTCATTATGTTTGTAGACGCCAAGGAACTGTGAGGCCAGGGTTTTAGAGAATCAGCAGTCAGATGTGGAGGTTTCCAAGGTGATGGGAAGAGCTGGAGTGGAAGGAACACTAACGAGCCAGGTTACTTACTTACGGTCACTGTGATGGGAAAGGACATTGATAGGGCAGAGCAGAGAGAAGAACAGGGGATGGCATGTGAACCAAAGGACATGTTCATGCAGGAGGAACCAGCAAGACATCAGGGTTCTAGGGCAGAGCTGATACCCTCTGGGACCCCCAGGATGTGGGGAAATGAGCAGCCTTCTCTGGAGAAGGTGGTAAAGAAAGGCTGCAGAGGAGCCCCGTGGGGGAACAGAGGAGAAAAGGTGGAGGTCTGGGTGTTGTCTACCTTACGTGGGCCCCAGGGCCATGCTGGGGAAGGTGGGAGGGACCCCCAGGAGCAGTGGCAGATGAGGTCAGTGGGGTTGGCAGAGAGGAGACATGTCCTGAGGGGTTTACATTTCAGGTGGAACCTGAGTCATCTAGGATTAGCTGGCCCCAAATCCTGAATGAAACACTGGGGCTAGGGGAGGAGGCAGCCTGGGTGGGCATGAGAGGCCTGAAGACATTTCCAGGGCTGGAGGAGGATATTGTAGCTGCCATTCCCTTGCCGTAAAATGCTTCAGCCAAATGCCTGCCATCCAGTAGTACGTGCATTGGTAAGTTTGCCCTCATTTCCTGAACAACTTTGATGCTAAGCAGTTACTTCAAAGCACTGAAGGAAGAGGCTCAGGTTTCTAATAACATTCTGTCAACATGACAAATGCTGCCCTGGAATGCCCTTCCCCTGGGTATCTGGGTGGCTCACTTTCTTCTTCAAGCAGGTTTCCTCAAAGAGGGGCCTTCTCTGACCCCAGTATCCAAACAGCCCTTCTCTCACTCCTGCCCTGCTCTATTGTCCTGCCTTCCACCCATGTCCTACTGACTCACACTATATTTGCCTGTTAGTTGGTAACTGTCATTCCCACTAGAATGTAAGACCCATAAGGTCAGGAGCTTCCTTTTGTTCTCTACCCTGTTCTCCAGGATCGAGAACAGTGTCTGGCATGGAGCAGAGCTTAATAAATAGTTGTGAGCAAATGAAGGGAGGAAGCAGACTGGGAACTGGTTAGCAGACAGACTTGCCTCTGGCCATATGCACAGCAGGGATTGCACGTCTCAGTTAGAAGTTGTTGCTACTCTAATGGTTCTGTTAACTCAACTATTGGATAGTCTCTCCTCATCCTGCTTCCTGTACAAAAAGTGAATTGGGCCGGGCACGGTGGCTCACGCCTGTAATCCTAGCACTCTGGGAGGCTGAGGCGGGCGGATAGCTCAAGGTCAGGAGTTCAAAACCACCAGCCTGACCAAGAGCGAAGACCCTGTCTCAACTAAAAATAGAAACAAATTAATCGACCAATTAAAAAAAAAACATGTATAAAAAAAAAAATTAGCCGGGCATGGTGGCGCATGCCTGTAGTCCCAGCTACTCGGGAGGCTGAGGCAGGAGGATCGCTTGAGCCCAGGAGTGTGAGGTTGCTGTGAGCTAGGCTGACGCCACGGCACTCTAGCCCGGGCAACACAGTGAGACTCTGTCTCAAAAAAAAAAAAAAAAAAGTGAATTGCCAAAAATTCAACACTTACATTTTCTCAAAGTTTTATGCAATAAAATCTGACAGCTAGAAGGCTGCTTGCCTGCCCCATACCTCCCCCCATCTTGCTTTCCTCCTTAACTTTTTTTTCTGATGTTGGCCAAGTATCAGAACCTGAGATTAGAGTCAGAAAATTAACCCCTACCATGACCGCACACCAAGGCTTGAGGTTTTCAACAACTAAGACAGTCAAACACCCCTCCCTCCTCAAGAGGCTGCATGTTGTGGGGAGATTGATAATTAAACATGTGATTACATAGTGGTATGATGAGAACAACAACAGGGGAGGTGCTACCTTCAGAAAGACATCCCTCGAGGAATAGCTGAGTACTAGACTGAAGGATGAGTAAGGTTTAGCTGAGCGAAGAAGGGTTGACGAGAAGTGCACAGTAGGGAAAATCCCTGAGGCCAGAGAAGTGGGGCCTGTTGGAGGAGCCAGAAATGCCAGGTGGCTGGACGCCAGGAGGAGGTGGGAGGAGGGGTTGCTACTAGGGCTGCAACAAGAGACAGGACCAGATTATTGTAAGCCAAAAGGAACTCCAAGAAAAATTCTTAAACATTTTAGGAATCATATTGTCGGTAATAATATTGGTATTATCATCCTGAAGCTATTAGTATATATTATAGGATAAAGCAAATAAGTAATTATGCTAGTGTTGATGGAAACCAAGATTTTCATCATAAGACAAGAAATGCAAATATAAAATTCAAAAATTTAGTAAAAATTCTACAATTTTAAATTTAAATGGAAAATAAGCATGTAAACCAATGATATGTTTTCTTGTTTTAAAAAATCTATTTCCTAGCTCTGTCCAGTGATAAGACCTAGAAACAATGACCAATCAAATGCAATGCATGCCCCTGGTGCCAGTTTGTAGTTTCTAAATCCTATTTCCCCCTAAATGGAACCAGGGCTCCTTGGTAAAGTGTATGATTCTGGTCTGGAACAGGAATTGAACATGAGAAGCCTGAAGCATCATGACATACCAATAGCAAGGAAAATGTCAAAGATTCCTGCGGTCATGTCAACAAGGCTTAGAAGTCAACTTGTCAAGGCTCCTCCTGGCCACAAATGGGACCACTTAAACATGAATAACAATAACTAAAAAGGATGGAAACACATGAATCCTGTTGAAGATCCACAAGTTCATAATGATGCTCACAAAGAAAAAGAAATTCCATTGTTCACCTTTCAATGATACTAGAGAATAAACTCATTATTCTGAAGACAGGAAAGTAAAGAGGAAGAATCTACCTTTTCCATATAAATTGAACCTCAGGGTAACCAGGTAGTAGAGGAAGGGGTGTTTCTTTTTATAGAAATATTCCAGCTAATAATTAAGAAAAAATATTACCATTTTGCAAGCCTTTAGAGAAATAATGGTTCTAGGCAACAAGGATTATATTAGTTTCCTAGGGATGCCATAATGTACTACAAACTGGGTGGCTTAAAACAACAGAAATATATTATGTCACAGTTCTGGAACCTAGAAATCTGAAATCAAGGTACTGGCAGGGCCATGCTCTTAAGAAGCCTCTGGAAAAGGACTCTTCCTTTCCTCTTCTAGCTTCTGGTGTTTTCAGACAATTCTTAGCATTCCTTGGCTCATACATGCATCACTCTAGTCTCTGCTTCTGTGGTCACACAGCCATTTTCTCCCCCTGTCTATGTGAGTTCAAATTTTCCTCTTATAAGGACTGGATTAAGGCCCACTCTAATCTGGTATACTCACTTTAACCTGATTACATCTGTAAGCCCTATTTCCAAATAAAGTCACAATCACAGGCCTGGGATGGGGAAGTGGAGAAGTTCAACATATCTTTTGGCGGAGCACAATTCAACCCATAATAATTATCAAGGGCAGCTAATGTCTCAAACAGAAAGATATGTACATACATTATGTATTTCCTGACAGAAGCACAAGACACCACCTATGAAGTATTATTGTGAAAAAATTAGACTCAAATCAGACTAAGTCTAGATCTACCTACCAATTTACAGGAAATAGGACAGAAGGGCATGTTAAAAAATATCACAAACATATAATCAGCAAAACCCAGAATGTGGGAAACTCTACAGGACAAATGACTTTTTTTCAACTAATAAATTATAAGGAAAAAAACAGGGAGAGAACCCTATAGATTAAAATGGACATAATAGACATAGAAACAAAATATACTCTATAGGTCTTATTTGAAAATTTGAATACTTATTAGATATTTAATGATATAAAAGGATTATTAACAATTTTTAAAGACATATCTAAATTGTATTGTGGTAATGTTTAAAAGAGACAGTCCTTAACTTATAGGAATACTTGAGATAAAATGGCATTTATAGGGGTGGGAGGAGAGCAGGGAGTGGGTTAGGTATGAAACAGGATTAGCTGTTAATTAATGAAGCTTGGTGGTGGGTACATTTATATTCTCTACTTTATATGTTGAAACTTTCTAGTCTATAAAATTTATAAACTTAATATGCAGTATGTTTAGTTAATGTTTCTCAGCTTGGGGCTGTATCAGAATCTACCTGCAGAGGACACCTCCCTCCCTTAGCCTCACAGAGATCTGTTGTTCTAGATACTTTTCTAGGAAGTTGAGGTTCTCTTTTTAAAATTATTCACTGTAGCTTGATTGCCAATGGAGACCTTTTGTTTATTGGAAGCTCCTGGCTAGCTGACAAGAATACTTTTCATTAGGCAAGAAAGGATTTTTTCAAAACTCCTTTTATTATAAAAGTACTATGTATGTACACAGAGTAAAAAAGAAAATTCTAAAAGTGCAGATTCTCCACTGTTCCAAATTTCTTGTGAATTGCTGCAGACATTTTCCTAAGCATATACAAAAATAAACGTGATTTGGACCTTACTGAAAATACTGTTTGCAACTTGCTTCCCCCCACACCCAGCAGTCTATGTTAGAGACCTTTTCAGAGCAGCAAATAGAGATCCCCCTCTTTTTTACTCCATTATACGGAAATACCATAATGTATTAATAATTCAAATCAGTCCCCAATTCGCAGGTGATTTTTCCCCCTAGTTATTTCCCTTTTAATGTTGCAATGCACCTTCTGAATACACATAGAAAAGGGGGAAAAATTTTTTTTTAACATGTATCGCCTAAGAAACTCCCTTCTTCATTCTTCCAGCTTGGGAAAGGAAGTGCCCTGTGGTATGAAGCATCACACAGCAAACCTCCTGGACCTGACCACATCACCTGCGACTCACCAGCCGCCTCTGAGCCAGAGCAGGTAGAGACTTGCGCAGCCTGGAGCGTGCCTGGCTCTCAGGAGAGGAGAGGGGGCGCCCCAGGCTCTGCGGCTCAGCTGTGACAGCTGTCCCTGGGCTGAGGGTACGTGAGGCTCCCATGAGTCCCCTCTTGTATGGCGCCCCAGCCCAGGACAGGCAAAGCATCAGCACCACGAGTCACCTGCTCACTGTCGTTGGGTAAGTTCACTGGCGTTGAAAGATGCTGGGGCTAAGGGATGTTACACTCAATTCAATTTGCCTGGAGCAGCAATTGCGCCGTTGGTGGTATGTTCAAAGTGAAGGCACTAAATTGCTAATGTGAACCAACTCCCTGATGGCTTAGTGTCTTCTCTGAAAGTGGGTATCCAGAGTAAGCTTTTATTTTAGTTTATTCTGTTTTTGTTTCTTTTTAAGAAAATGTGGTTTGTGTTTAATCCTCTGGAAGTCCTGTGTGTCAGCAAGGCTTTTCTTTCCTGCTGTGTGGGACTTTATTTGGGGCTTTTCTTGCCAGATTTGGAATTTCCTGGCAAGAAAGAGAGGTAATTTGAGTAACCCAGACACAGAGAAATATATTTCTCTTCAACAAAGCTGTTCAGATGTCATTGAAGATGTGTGAGAAATTGGGTAGAAAGCTATAGAAAATGCTCTTTAAAAAAGTATTCTCCCATTGACAGCTTTAGTGAAGCTCTTGCCATCCAATCTCCTGAACGGGATAACTTCAGGCCGTGGCTTTGTCCAAGAGAGATTTGTTAGACCACAGGGAAAGGGCTTGGGAGACAGTCAAGTGTCTCAGTACAGGCTGTGCGGGGCTCCCTTTCCAGCTTGGGCAACAAATATCAGGGCTTGGAGCAAAATGCACATGGTTTGGTTGGTTTGTCCTCTTTTAAGAAATACTCATTTGCCTGTTGTTTGAAAAGTAGATAAAGACTTACATAGTGTCTCCCTGAGGAGCACATTTTGGAGTTGCTCATTGTTGCTCTTAACTCCAGTGAAGTTCTTGCTCATCTGATGACTCCAATGTTTCAGTAACGGCATTTGGCTTAAGAATCGAGGCTACTAAGAAAGCATCATATCATAGAAATTGAGGTGGGGACTCAAGAGAGGAGTCAAGAGAAAAGCTGTGGGAAAAAAGTTGAGTGCAGGGCCTGAGTCCACCAGAGGAGATGCAGGGTGAGCTGACTAGAAGTACAGTGCTGTTCTGTTTGTTTGTTTTTTTCCTTTTAAGTGTTAATATCAAGGAAAAATAAGACAAGAGAAAAGGAGATGTGGTGGCTGGGGTGGGGAATGGATGGACTGAGCTAGCATATGCTGGTAAAGCTGGGGACAGGGCTCTGGACCCAGTTCACTGCCAAGTCCCAGCACCATGGGGAAAGCTGGTCCTAGACTTGATAAGTACCGTGTGCTGAGCGATTGCACAGCTAGAGCCTGGTCTAAGACTTTGAGCAGGGTTCAGCCACCAGGTTTCATGGGGCCATGGGAAGAAGTTCTGACCAGAGACCAAGTGGATTAGGTCCCAGCAGAGGAGGACTCTGATTTTCTAGGAAACCATCCTGTGGCTCCCCACCCCACCCTATAGGAGCCTCCCATTTCCCATCGCCTGTCCGGTCTCCAGGAACAACGTTTATGTTCTGAACTAGTTCAGCTCCATGAAGAAGCTTTTGTTAAGCATTCATTTGCTTGTAAGATATTTTTTCACCTATGAAATTCTCTCAAGCCTTCTGATATTGTCAAGTGCCACAATGATTGGGTTTGAACAACTGTGACCTTCAGCTGCCTGAAGACTTGTAACACCGTCCCTGTGGATTGTAGATTCAAACTCGAGGATCTTTTAGTCAAAAGGAAGAAACATTAGAAAGGCATATAGTTTCCTCCCTCCATGCTTTTGGGGTCTGTAAGCAAAAACCTTAAAGCTAGTTGTTCTTCTGATTAACCTGTCAATCTTCTAGTTAATCTTGATTCTAGTTCCTTAAACAGATCAATTTCCTAGAGAGGCAAAATACCAGGCTGCCTTATTGAGTAGTCAGTGTTGTCCCTACTACTGATGGCTATCCATGGCCCATCCACAAATCTTACAGTATTTCCCATTAAGGAAAAACAAAGGGGTTGGATCAAGATGCATAAAGATTTCAATAGCCTAAAAGGAGGGGCTGAAACTAACAAGACTAAATCTAAAACGGTTGCACAGATAGATGCTAGGAAAGAGCTAACATTGCTAGTTCTATGGAAGAGGTTGCCCCTGAGCTGAATGTGAAACAAGAGTGACTTTGGGCTGCCAGTACAGCTTCACCAACACAGACAGCACTGATAGAAGCTCAGCTTCCAAAATAAGGAAGGTTAGAGGCCTGCTTTGCTTTGCCCTGATGTGGCCATGGCATCTTCTGCTTCTAGTCTCATATCTGCTTCCAATCCTCTCCACAACTTGCAATCAGAGTAATTTTTCTTAAAATCCAAATTTCACTCTCTGGCTTAAAAGCCTTCAGTGGCTCCCCGTTGCCCTCAACGTAGTCACACAAAGTGTCCTTCGTGATCTGGCCCCTGCTGACCTCTCTGCCCTATCTCTTGTCCTCCACTGATCCATAACCCTGACCCTAGTTCCAAACCACTGGCAGTTTACAGAACTGGTCCTTCTCTCTCTTTCTCTCCTCTCGAATGCACTTTTCAGCATCCAAACACACACACACACACACACACACACACACACGCACGCCTACACCTGTCAGCTCCTTCATCCTTTCAGCCTTCAGACCCCTCAGGATTACCCCTGTCATAGGGGACTGTGGTCCCCAACCCCCGGGCCAAGGGGGTTCCTATTAGGAAATGGGCCACAAATCACCACCTGAGCTCCGCGCCACATTCCCTGACCCATGACACCCCATCCCCCCACCCCCCGGTCATAGAAAAATTATCTTCCGTGAAACTGGTCCCTGGTGCCAAAAACGTTGGAGCCTGCTGAATTAGAAGAAATACCATTTCCCACTAAATGGAACCAGGAATCCTTGGTAAAATGGATGGTTCTGGTCTGGAGCAGGAATTGCACACAGTGACCCTGAAACATCATGACATACTGGATAGCAAGGAAACTGTCAGAGATTCCTGAGGTCATGTCAATAAGACTCAGAGATCAACTTATCAAGGCTCCTACTGGCCACAAATGGGACCACTTGAACATGAGTACAAATAACTAAAAAGGGTGGAAACACATGAACCTGTTGAAAATCCACAAGTTCATAATGATGTTCAAAAAGAAAAATAATATCACCTTTGGATGATACTGGAGAACATTTCCATACCATATTGCAATTGCTTGAGAGTAACCCCCCTCCCATCCCAACACAGCAAGACCCTCCAGGCAGAGACTATGACATTTTCTGTGGCTTCTCAGTGTCTGCTATCTTCCTGGTAGACACTCATTAAATAACTGTCAATGGGTATTTATCAATGAAAGATTGGCATTTCAAGGGGAACAACTGACAAACCCAAGCACATTCAGAGAAGAGTGATAAGGATGGTGAGGGCTATGGGAATGAAATCAAATGACTAGTAGCTGAAGAAGCTGAGACAGTTTAGCCTGGAAAAGGAGCATTATGGGAGGCACAACAACTCACCTTCATGTCAAGGGCTGCCATGAGGAAGTGGGATATGATTTACTCCATCCTCACCAGATGGCAGAAATAAAGTCTCTCATGGGAGGAGATGGACATGGTGCAATGTAAGAAGCAGCTTTGGAAAACACTAAGATGTGCTGTATTTGGGTACATTTGGTGAAAGGAAGGGTGTGCTGTAGAGAAGGGATGCCTTCCTGGTGACCCAAAATGCTCCATGGCCCTAAAAAGCCTAGCACCATCTCAGGAATGTGGTTGGAAGGATTCTTGTGTTGCATAAGGCATTCACCTGGATAAAATATTGAAGGTCCTGCAGAACATGGACTCTAAGATCTACAGGTCCCTGGCAGCTCTCAAGTCTGTGATTCTCTCATCTGGGCCACAACACCACACAATTCAGAAAACTAAACAGACATGCTAATTTATGACTTCTTTTCCTTAGCAACTTCAGGGAATTTTAACCATCCCAAATCTGCTCACAATGCCTGGTTCACTTAATTGTTGCACTGGGAAAAGAAAAAGGAACATGGAGAAGTTATATAACCTGTCCTAGTTTTTGCAGGTAGTAGTGAGCAGTAGGATCCTAATAGGAAACAGAACTCTCAATTCCTAGGCATTAAAGCAAATGACTTTTCCAGGTCCCTGATGGCTTCATGTGCCAACTTGTCCTATGAAGTTTCACGTCTCTTACCATTTTGCCTTCATTCCACATACAGTGTTCAAGAACACAACCCTGGTAGGGTGACAATGGGGATGGGCTCTGGAATTAGATTGCCTGTGTAACCTCAGGAAAAGTCACTTCGTCTTACTGTTTCCTATTTCAGCTTCTTTCAGTTTCCTCATCAATAAAATGGATATAATAATAGAAATATATAACCTTATAGGGTTGTTATAAGGATAAAATGAGAACACAGTCCAAGCATATAGTAAGCACTTAATAAACACTAGCTAGTATTATTAGTAGCAGGCGAGGACTGGCCTTGGGAATGAAGAGAATTGATTTCACATACCAGCACGAAAGTTATGGTGCAGTGGTCTTGCACATCCTAGAAGTTCCTCAGAGCTTCCACTGAGAGCCTGGGCTGGGTGTGAAGGGTGAGAGATGACACCATTGGCACAGAAGAACTAAATGGGGGTGTGTGCACCCAGGTGATGCTCTTGTGCTGCCGTCTCCTGAAACACAATTTGCTAATAGCACTTAGTTAATTCTCTAGAAAAATGGGGGTGAGGGTTGCACCCCAAAGCTCCATGTCTTTCCTCCATCCCCCATAACTCCCTGCTTATGGCTAGTCCTCCTACCAACTGGAATTTGGATAGATTAGTTTCTTTATCACTGAAAGTAGGTAATTCCTGCCCCCTCTGTGTTCACGGCCATGCTCCCAGGTTAAATGCCATCCTATATGTAACACCGCCCCATGCCTGCCTGAGGAACACTGTCAGAAAGCGGTAACATAGTGGCAACAAAAATTTTTTTTCCTCTGAGCTTCATCCTAGTAGAGTCACAGGGACAATGACCCCAAGCCCAGTGAAGGCATAGCCCAGCTTCAACCTGCAGAGTCCCGGGAGCCTCACAGTTTTTTAGCAACCATTCAAGTTTTCCCGAGGCCAGAATCAGAGGCATGGGATGTCTCCCCTATCCCTTGGTGGCCAGCATCAGCCTTCACTGCCTCTGCCATTGCTAATGCTGCACCTCCTTTTTGGTAGTCCCCACAGCTGGGACAGGGAAGGGCTCTCCCCCACCAGGGTCACAGCTCTTCTGTTAGATGCCTCACAGTGTTCTTTTGCCATTTCAACTTAGAATCTTCTTAGCCAAGGACTTGGGATCGATTCCCAGCAGGGTCTTGGCCAAGTCTTGACAGTTGAGCCCTGTATTTTGCTCAAAAGCCATTTTCCTTTCTTTCTCATAAGCCTAGAGAGTGCAGTCCATCACTGTCCCAGGATAAAGTCTAGCCTCCACCAGGTCCTCCCTAGGGGAGAGACAGGGGGATGCTGCCTTTGTCCTCTTCCTTGGTGTTAGGGTTTCATCTGACATTCTGCAGCTCCGCTACATTCCCAACACCCTCATCAAATAACTCTCCTGGTGGCCCACAAAGTGGGCAGATCTCCTGGGGGCCGCCTGCTAACCAGGTCCCCTCTGGGACCCCCAATCCAAGATATGAAAGTGGTTTAGGTTTTCTGCACCAAACTTGATAGAATGTTATTATAAGCAAGAGAAAAAAAAATTTCCTTTTTGTAGATTCATAAAGCAGTAAAAAAATCTTGGTGTTGATTTGGCCTATTCTTCTGGTTCCAAGCAGGGTTAATATCAAATAATAATTGTTTAAACTTGGAAAGGAAGAGAGGAAAACACGTCCCAGAGACTGAAATGCTAAAACACTCCCTTCTAGTTTGGAGGGTTTTTTTTCTCCATTGGCCACACTCTCATGGTGCAATCTGAGCCCTTTGCCTATTGTTCTGTCCTCAAGGGGAATCAAAGAGAAGATTTTAGCCTGCTTTTGCTGTTTCTCTCACAGTGCAGTTCTCTCTGGCTGAGTTCTTCTCTACCCCCATCACTCACACACACTCACACATTCCTACATATTTAGTCCTAAACTGTAATCATCTGTGTCCAACTTGGCTCTTAGAAGTGAAGACGGAGCCCTGGCTTTGCAATCCCCTAAACATATTTTCCCTAAGAGATGCTTATGCAGCAATCCAGAAATTCCCATTGCTCTGCCTTTTAATTAGCTCAGGGAGTTGCAGACTAACGGTGTGGGTGTGCTTGCCAGCTGTGCTTTTGGGAAGTTATATGGTCTGCTGCTCATTCTGTCTCCTCCCCCAGGGTTAAGAAATTACAGAGCTGGCTCTCTCTGCTTGTCTTGGAAGTGTGTGCGCAGACCTTACCCGGCAGAACCCAGAAGCTCCAGGGCCTTTTCCAGCCAGTGCTTAAAGGCCCTTGGGGACCAGGGTGGCGACACTCAGATCTCAGATCTTACAGCCTGCTGTCCTTGAGCAGGGTGGCAGAGATGGCCTTTGAACTGGAAGGGATTGTTTTCATCTGTTCAGTCCCCTCAGGTGACCTACCGCAGAATCAGTGCCTGCTAGGGACCAGAAGAATGATTTTATGGCTTGAGGGGCACCGGTGTCTCTTTCAGGCAGAGCCCTGTTTGGGAGGCTGCCAGATACCTTATCCCTGTGAAATGAGAGGCCCCGAGGAGCCCCTCCGGCCCTCCTTCCTGAGGACTGCCCTATCTCTACTTCCACACAGTGGCCCGGGGATGGTTGCACGGCTGAAATCAAATCTCTCATCTCTGCTGTCTTTTTAATTAAACTTCTTCCTTCTACACAGTCCTCTCATATTTTGTTTATGCATTCTCCCTCTGAGTGACCATATCACACTTTTAGCTCTGGTTTTAACTTCTCCATTTTTCCAAGGTTTTGCACATCCCCTTAAAGAATGGGTGAGTGATGGTGTTTTTCTGGCAGTCTCCCATAGACACATTTCAGCTCAGCTCTCAGCAGCCAGTGCTTCTCTGACTTGTCCACATGGGTGGTATAGGTTTCCACCTCATGCCTTCAGCACAAACGCATCAGGACACAATTTTCTTTCTTTACTTATCTCATCCTTGGCATTGGATTCCTCTGTTTCCTCCTGTCTGTATACCTGCTCTTTTGGCTGGTGTTCTTTCTCTCTCTCTCTTTCTCTCTCTCTCTGTCTCTCTCTCTCTCTCCCTCTCCCCACCCCCATCCCCCGTTTTTTGGGCAGAACTTCTGCCAGCCTCCCTTATTGGCACTTGGCCTCTCCAGTAGAGTGTCTCTCTGCAAATAGGGTTATCAGTTGCTGCCCTGGCTGTTGACTCTAATACCACAGCCTTGCAAATAGCCACTTGCTCGCCACCTAGTCCCAGTGCGTCACACTGATTTTCACGGAGTGGACCTCAGCAAAGCCAGAAGGGCACCAACCCTGCAACATGCCTGTCCCTAAACTAAGGCTTATCTAGACTAAGGCAGAGAACAAACCAAGGGGCTCAGAGCACTTTGATAAATGATGTTGTCTACACCTGGAAATTTAGGTGTAGAAAAAGTATATAAAAGTACACTTTTATAACCTCTAAATTTCAGAAGATCTATTTAATTGAAATGTTTTGGATGTTATATTTATTTTTCAAAATAGCAGAATAAATAAACCTTCATATGGATTTTTCATTTAGTTTTCATTTATTTGAATTTAATTCATATGGTTCAAAACTGAAAAAGTCTAAACTCTTATACAGTAAAAACGCTTTCTCCCAGCCTTGTCCTCTTCTGCCCAGTTCCCCCACCCCCGCCTAGGTAGCTACTGTTCTTAGTTTCTCGTGTTTAAGATGGATCTTGATAGAGTCTTGTACCAGATTCAAAATCAGTCAACTACGTCAAAAACAATGATATGCTGGCTAGTTAAATAGAAAAGGAGGCCCTCTCTTCACTATGTTACATATTTGTCATTTGGGATTGAATAACCTGCCCTCATCCCCACCCTCATGGCTATAGAAATGCTGTCCTGAACTTTTTCTCTTTCTGACAGCCTCTACAACATAGTCTTTGTTGTACTATAAATTTTTATCTCAGCCATCTTTGTCTAAGTTTCTTTGTTTCAATGTCTTAAAGCTTAAAGCAGATTCCATTACTTGGGAGCTTAGTGAATTGGCCCCAGTTAATCAGATAAGCGCTAGATAAATTCCCTGGAAACCTCTAACAGACAGACTTGAAAAGATCCTGCACGTTTGGTTTATCATGACAAGATTACAGCTGATACCATGGAGGTGGAGGAGACCCTGTGGTTATCTGAATAACTCGAAGAAGGCTCTGAGAAAGAAGAAGGAGTCGGGAGTGTGGGCAGGCAGACTCAGCCTCAGGCTAGACGTGCCCTGCAGCCAGTGCCAGCTCTGGACAGAGGTCAGTGGACCAGATAGCACGAGAGACCAAAGTTCCTGTAGTCAAAAAGAAGATTCATCTGGGAAGATGAACCTTTAGAGAGCTCTGGCTGTCCCCTTTCTGGGCACTCTGGCCTCCTGGTCTGGGGCGAGGACACTGGCAGCTCAGTCATGACCACACACACCATCTCTGAGACTGCCCATGGCAGTGACCCCCCCAGCCCCTACTCCTCATACATTGGCTCCAAATCTTCACTTCTCTGAAGTGCTTTTAATTCATTGGCTCACGTGGTTCTGGAAGGGTCACCAGTGCTGTTTGACGGCTCAGTTATGAAGACGGAACCTCCTCTGAGGAAGCTCTATGTTTGCAGTAGTTGCTCTGTGAACTGATGGTCCCACACGTCTCTGTGAACTGACACTGCATTTAAAGATGCTGGTCAAATTCACAGAAGCAGAGCGTAGAATGGTGGTTGCCAGGGATTGGGGAAGAAGGAAGGGAAAGTGACACAGAGTACAGAGTACAGAGTTTCAGTGCTACAAGGTGAGTGAGTTCTGGAGCTCCACCGTACAGCATAGTGCCTATGGCTGACAATACTGTATCGTATACTTAACATTTGCTAAGAAAGTCTTATTTTAATAATATAATAATAAATAGGGTGGAAGGAAACTTTGGGAGGCAACGAATGTGTTTATGGCCGTGGTGGATGGTGTTGATGTTTCATAGATGATAACCTCCAAACTCCTCAAGTTGTATACATTAAATATGTACAGCCTTCTGCCTGTCAAGCACACTTCAGTAGAGTAGTTTTAAAAAAAGAAATGCTGACTGGTGCTCATAGAGACGGCCCCTAGGTAGCCCAAGATTCAAAATAACTAAGAGTAGGGAAATTTGCCGTGGTCCTAACATTCATTCGTGAGCCTGTGAAAACTGGCCATTGGTATATGGTGTATATGGTTTATATGGTAATACCATATTGAATACTTAATTGACAAGAAAATGTCACTCCAAAGCCACACTCAGGGGTGTGGTTATCGCACATTATTACACCAGGGACACACAAAAGGAAAGCAAGTACTTGCCTTGGGTAAACCACCTGGTCTTTAATTAGGAGTTGGGAGGAAAATACGGGGTTCTAGCTACTGAGCTGTGACCCACCTATAGCTGCTTCCCCTGGGAATAGCCCCCAGGATGTCTGTTCCAGCTTGTCCTGAGCTTAGGGAGATTCTCTGGCCTCTGAGTGGGGGCAGCTCAATCCTGAGGGCTGTCTGGTTTTAGAGTGAGTTCCTGCTTGGACAGGAGATGTAAACACACAGGTGTGTTGCAGGTAGGTGGACACTTTCCCCCAGGACTGTTGACGAGGCCTGGGTTAGACCAGGTAAGAGGATATCTCTGGACCCAGACTGAGGGGACATCTCTCACCAGGTGACAGAGACACTGAATCAGGGGCAGGGTCAGAGCCCAAAGGAGTGTTGGAGACCAAAATTGAAGGGAAGAAAGACTCTGACTAGGTCCCCCAAACTGAAGGACTCAGTGCCAGTGTGAAAGCCAGGGTAAGAGGCAAAGACTCTGAGTTACCTGAGTGCCAAGGAGAGAGGAGCAGGAGTGGCAGGCCCTGTGTCACGGGTAGCCAGGTCTTCCAGCAGTGATGGAAGCAGAGGATGGGCTGGAGCAGAGGCATCCAGGTGGGAGGCTGTGGCAATAATTCAAGAAAAGAGTGGTGACAACCCCCATAGAGACTGGACCATAGGAATGGAGGAGATGAGTGCCACAGATACCGCAAAGGTGGACTCTGCAGGGCTTGGTGCTTGGGGTGGATGGGAGAGGAGGGGAGGTAGTGGATCATCCCATGTGTCTGGCTTGGCTGATGGGATGAGTGGCAGTGGCAGTCACAGAGGTTGGGACCATGGAGGAAGGATTAGGTCTGTGGAGAAAGAAGATCAACAAGGCCTGAGAGCTGCTGCCTGGGAGGTTCCTGTAGGACTTCCATATTCAGGAAGGAATGAGAAGAGATGGGTCCCTGAAAGTATGGGTGGATTGAGAAGTGAAGGCATAACTGCTATGGGGTTGAATGTTCTGGGTAGGCAAGGGCAGGGGCTGTGGCAAGCAGGGGACTGGATCCTATATGGGAATGGCAGTAGCCTTTAGTCCTGCTCTCAGACCATCAGTGGTAGGTGGTACACAGGAGGAAATGAATATGGACTTTCAATGGCACTTTCCAGATCCACATGTGATCAGGTGGCTGGGTGGTGTGTGGTCCAAGGTACTCTGCCCTTGATGAGCAGAGTCATGGAGGGGTGATAGATGGATAGAGTCAGCAGTGTATTGGAGCCAGCCTAATTGTGCACATCTGTTCCCAACTCTGTGTTCAGTAATGTCACATTCATAGCTTGAGATCAGCCATGGTGGGAGTATTTACACCACAGAGATTGGCAAATGCTGCAAATCAGGCATTTATTTTCCAGAGTGTAATTGTAAGACATTTACTAGCATACCGCTGGGGGTAGTAGAGATTACATGTGGGCAAGTGAAAATAGTTGAGTCTAGGGAGAGAGGGGGCAGGAGCTGGAATACAAGAGTGCCCTGAGTGTTAAGGAGAGCTGTGGAAAACAGTTGAGAAGCAGCATAATCACAGTGCATTGCTTGACAGTGTGGAATTTAAAGCCTGGAGGCTTGAGTTCACAATCTGGCTCTGCCACTTACTAGTGTGTGACCTTGAGCAAAGTACTTAACCTCTCTGGGCCTCAGTTTCCTCATTTATAAAATGGGAGAAAAATGCCTACATCTTATAGTAGCTGGGAGATTTAAACAAGTTTTATTAATTCATTTAAGCACTTAGAACAGAGCCTGGCATGCAATAAGCATTTAATAATTGTTAGCTACTATAGAAGAGTTTAGACAGACACATGACATGATTGTATTTGTGTTTTGGAATGAACACTGTGGTGTTGAGAATAGATTGAAGGGGGAAAGACAGAAGGCAGGAAGAGCAGGAAAAGAGCAGTAATAAGACAAGATATGGAGGGAACCTGAGCAAGGGTAGAGAGGAGAGAAGAAATTTGAGAGATCTCTAGGTGGATTAGGTGATTAATTGACCATGATGCAGGAGGGAGAGAGACCAAGGAACATTTACAGTGGGGGAGGTGACTTGGGAAAGAGGTGGGTCTAAGCTGGGTCTTGAAGGGGCATCTCTGCAGGGAAGAAGGAGGAGGAAGCAGTATGGGAAGAATAAATGGGTTTTTCAGAGAGTGTTGGGATTGGGCGGGGGGAACCTGATAGGACCTGACACTGATTGGATACAGGAATGAAGGGTGTCATTTAATAGAGGAGCACAAGTCCATAACACAGTCAGGTCCATCTGTGGCCCCAGCCTGCCTTTGCCTGGCTCTGGGTCTCAGCCAGGTGTGGTCATCAGCATGCATCTTTCTGCTACCTGTGCTGACTTGTCTGGGTCCACTGCCGCTGCTGCTAGGTCTCGCAAGCTCTCAGCAGCGTGGTTCAGAATTGCTGCCTCCAGTTCTGTGGTCAGCATGGTGGGGAGCCTTGCTGGGCAGCTTTGTCTGTGGATGGTGCTTAGAGCAGAGGTGGGGGCAGTGACCCTTCCAGGGATCTGTTAGCACCAGGTGACATGCATGGAGGCTTTCAGTCTTGTTTGTTATCTCTGCCTTAGGAGAGTGAAAGAAGGACAATGGAGGGGTGAGATGTGTCTTCCCTCAGTCTGGCCCTCGGTGTTGTTTTCAGCCCCTATAGAAAAAGAGTTTGGAGGAAAAAGTTTAAAAAGTTATTTTCATGGGGGACTTCATAAGACAGAGCACACATCCTGCTGCTGTGGGGTCCTGGTGGCAGCGTGTGGCACAGAGCTGGGGAGAAGATGATGCTCCCAACTGTTGCATGAAACCAGCACCTTGGAGATGCTGGTGTTCCTGTGGTGAGCCCTGACAACCCAAACAGCAGTATGGTACCCTCCATACTCCATCAATAAGAGAAAACCAGAGAAATAAAGGAATAGCAGGGAATATGCTATTGATGTAATCAATGGACTGGTTCATGGACATGTAGACAAGTAGAGTAAGAACATGAACTTTGGGTTATTGAAATTGTTTTGTTTTGTTTTTACCCGGGGTCTCATTCTATCACCCAGACTAGAGTACAGTGGCATCACAGCTCACCGTAACCTCGAACTCCTGGGATTACAGGTGTGAACCACTGTGTCTAGCCTATTGAAGTTCTTTTGAATTCACATGGATCCACAGGAAGATGGCCTGGGGATGTTTCGGTTACCTTTGGGTTGCCTGTGAAAGTGAAATGTTCATAGGTAACCCTGTGATGAGGTTCGCTGAGGATACACAGTGACTGCAGGGCTGGGTCCCCTCAAGGTAGTACCTCATCTCCAATGTTGTCTAGGTTGCTACCTGCACCTGCTCTCATGGTGAGGGCAGAGAACAGATCTCAGCCAAAGACCAGCATGTGGTTTCAGCAGGTCCAAGGTGGCCCTTGCCTGAGCTGGGAAGTCTTTTGGTGATAGGATGGCACTCACTGAGATATTAGGTATTAATCTCAGTGGTGAAGGGCTGGGTCAGTGAGGTGAGCAGGGTTGGAACTTCAGCCTCAAAAGCCCAGAGTTGTGGTCAGCCTCCTCTCTGAGCAGGTCTACACTGGTTATGCTCACTGGTTCCAGCTTTGTAAGGACCTGAGTTCGCTCAGGACATTGGGGTCAGCAGAAATAGGTGGAAATCCCTTTGGTGGCTGAGTGTTCCAGGGGGCAGAGGCTCCATGACCCCTCTCACCCAGGCCTTTTGTCTCCACAGGGGCAAGTTTCCACCCCCAGCTCTGTCCCAGCCACATTCCGCTCCACATTCCTAATACCGTCATTGCCTGGACCTTAAATCCCTGATTTCCACATCTGTGTTAATGGCCCCAGCAGAGAACTGTAGTAGCTAGAATTTTTGAGTGTCCCATGTGATATTCTGTCTCACTCCTTCCAGCAAGAGTGGCTCCATTTCTCTTTGCAGTCTCACTGTCTACCATGGTGCATGTGTCCTGTCACTCACATGGCCCCAGAGGAGGTGCACAAAGTGGAGATCTGGTCAGTCAGAGAACTCCATTCCTTGGCCCACAGCGATGGGTCCAGGGATGAACTCCTGACCATGGCCTGGCCAATCAGTCTTTCCTGGAACCTTCCTACCAGAGTTAATGGGAAAGCCTGCCTGTGTTCCCTGGCTGGGAGGATGAGTCTGGGGCTGCCTAGGACACTCTTGCCTGCCCACCTACCTGAAGAGTGAAGCTAGGCTGAGAGAGACGCTGAAAGAGTCAGTGCTCAGATGGTCTCATCGGAGCTCTTGGATGGAGCTATGCCTACAGCAAGAAGTGTTCCTACGTCTCCTAGTGACATGGGCCAAAAACTTCCATTTTTTTCTTGAGCTAATTTGATATCAGTTTCCACCATTTGCACCTAAATCTAATGCAACTACAACAACATTCAAATTTGATTCCTCAAATTTATCTTTGTTTTATCAGTCTCCATAATGTCTCTCATATGCATCCTTCCATCTTCACTAGAGTGAGTGAAGCACCCACTACCATGCTGTATACATAGAAGACACCCTCCTGCTCCCCATTCTCACCACCCACACCCCAAGTCACACCTTTGTCACCTTATATGCTGACTTATTGCTGAGCCTCTGACTGTCAGGTTTCCTCCCCCAATTCCCATTCTGTCCCCTCAATTTTTTTTGTCCACAGCCCCTGCCCTCATCTCCTCCTCCCTGACAGCTTTAACATTCTGACACATTGAGGGAGGGAAAAAAATATTCTGACACATGGCCCCAAGAGAGGCTGTGCCCACCGAGAATCATAAATGATCAAATACTTTAATTCCTGATCCAAGACTTCCTTTGATTCCCATCTTCATTTTCAATTTCCCCCACCCCCTTCTCTCCTAGATGACCTCTCTGGTTGGCCTGTCTGGAAACTCCAAAAATGCCTTTTTTGCTATGGACCACATTTGTTCTTTCATTCAACATTAATTCATTGATGGCCTACTGTGTGCCAGGCATAGTGCCAAGCCCCTCTGCCTGGGACACCTTCTTATCTGAATCCTGTCCCTGCTTTCATACCTAGTTTCCATTCCCTTTCCTCTAGGAAGCCTTCCCAGGCCCACTGACCCACTCACTGGTCTGTTCCATCCCTGGACCTTGACAAGACCTACTGTGTGCAGCTTTCTGGTACACTCGTGACAGCCTATCTTGGGATATCAGTTTATCTTTCTTATGTGTGTTTATCTTCTCCCTCCAGATAGCTCAAGGACAGGTATTTTCCTTTGTCTGCCCTGAATCATTTAGTGTTGTGCTTGACACCTAGTGGGTTTTCAATAAACATTTGCCATTTGGTTATTTAGGTGTTTGATTGATGCGATTGAAATGAAAAATGAGGGAAAAGCAGTAGGCTTCAAAGACAAAAGTTGCTTGTGAGGCCCCTGTGGTGCTCTGGTCTCCACATGCTGCTGCCCCGGCACCCACGGAGGCCACTTGGTGACACACACAGACGCCATCCCTGGCGTGGAACTACAATTACGCTTGGTCAGTGTTGCTTAGGAAATTAGCCGGACACTGGAGGGTTAAGACCTCTCTCTTTTTCATGAAAGTTAGAGAGAAAGAGAGATCTTTCCTGTCTATACTGTGCTTAGCTTTCGGCGCCTTCCTGTTATCATAATGGTTCTTTGTTGGTGGCAAAGGCCTTTTCAGACCAGTGAGGCAATATTTCACCCTTGGCCACACTTTAAACACTGTTGTCAGGGGCCGGCTAACTGTGCCGCAGGCTGTGGGTTGCATCAGCCTGTGTGTGCACTGTGAGGTTAGTCTGGGGATAATGACTGGCTGGGCTTATATCTAATTCTGCACAATAGTGTTGGGGTGAGGGGTAACAGGGTGCTTAGAGTTACACACTGAGTGCTCGTGGCTGGGCGCACAGGCCCAAGACCTTTCGCTGTTGCCCTGCCTGTGGCCAACTACACTCCCGACTTGGCCTGAGAAGAGTTGGCTGTGCAGAGAGCAGGACTTTTCTTCCATTCTGTTGTAGAACAGCCACCAGCCACTGTCCCTGCTTCTAAATGAAATGGAAAAATAAAGGTATATGGCAATGATGCCCAGGGAGTGAACAGAGAGCAGAGAACCAAATTGGACCCAATGAAATGACTTGGTGGTCTCTGGTAAGCAGACATCCCTGGTAGCTTTGGTCAGTATTTCTCAGCTCCCAAGAACATTTCTCAGCTGTTCTCCTTCTGGAGACCCCACAAGGCTTCCATGCTTTAAAAAATAAATACACCAGGAAGCTCAAAGCAAAATGAGGTTATAATCACCTTCGGGCATCTAGTGAAAGTGTCATAGAGTTACACCATCCCAGACCTGGCTCCCAGTTAGGGGTGTTTCCCACACAAATTCTTTGCCTGTGCTGTAACTCTCCTTTCAGGCTTAAGGCAGGTCATCTGGGCTCCATCCCCAAGGTGGCAGGCAGCTCATATCCATACCAGGTATACCCTGCAGCTTCCAGCTGAAGCTTGTTCTTGTCCAGCCACTGGAAACTCTCCTTTCTCCTCCCCTGGCCTTGTATCCTGGCTAGTAAAGCCAAGTGTGACCTAGTGCAGGAGGGACCAGAGGCCACAGCTTCGTGCTCCTCTTTCTCTGGTCCCTGGCAGGAACAGGTGCTGGAGAGTGCTGCCCAGACCCCTCTTCAGAACAGAGGTGCTCATCCTCCCCGCTGTAGGAGCACTGCCTGCGGATGGGGAGCGTCTGGGTCTCTCCCTGGGAATTGCTCTCAGCCAGCTGGAGCTGCCTTACCCAAGGTCATATGCCCCAGGGACAATTGGATGAGGCAGGAGTACCAAAGCTGGCCCTTTGTCTCCATTTGAGACATCTATGAAGGGCGGACTTGGCTTCAGACCTCCCTGGGATTGGCTGAGGCTTCTGGTACAACTGTGTGCTGCTCAACCCCGTGTCCGAGCCTTCTTCTGTCACTCCCTTACAGGTGTGGTTTCCAAGAGCACACTTGCATGTAAATCTCCTTCCAAAAGTCTGCTTCCCAGGGAACACAACCCATGGCACTGAGGAATAATAGACAGGAGGCTGCCAGCACTGAGTCCAGGCATGTGTGGCCTGCAGGCTGCACTCAGACCAGCGAGGAGGGTGGGCGGTGGCAGAAGGAATGTGCAGGACCCTGTGTCCAGGAGATTGGGAGGGTGATGAAGGAATGACTTGGGGAGAAGGAGTTGACTCTGAAGGACGCCTGCCTTGCCCTCTGCAGACCATGTAGGATTGTCTCCTCCCTCTTGAAGGAAAAGGAAAGAGAAGTACAGAGGAGTTGCGATGCTTTCTGGAGAGGGTCAGCTGTTTATCCAACAGCTGACCAAACACATATTGCAAGTGATCTTGCTGCTGCTTGTTGCCCAGGCAAACTTCTCTCCCAGTCATTGCTTCCCTCCATTCAAATTTGGCCTGGGAATGGATGCAACCAGACTTCCCGCCAGCTGTCTCAGTGGAGCGAGGTGCAAATGGAAAGAGGGCATATGAGAAAAGAGAAACTGGAGCTTTAGTACACTGCTCTTCTGTGGGAGAACAGGCGGGTGGAGGCGAAGCCACCAGCTAGGCCTTACCTTACTTCTTTGGCTGGGCTTCATCCTCCAGGTCCCATTGCTATGTGCTCCTTTCTGAAGACCACAGATGCCCTCACTATGACAGGAGACAGGAGTGAGGGTCTTCCTCTTTGCACCTCAATAAGGAACCCAGAGGCCAAAGGTACTTACCTGCCCATCAGACCCAGAACAACCGCAACCCACAATGACTTTCTTACCCTGAGGCCGAGCTGGAACCACAGCTGATCACAGGCCTGCAGGTCCTCCCCTCCTCTCCCCAAGCCCAAAGAGGCCAATACAGCTCAGTGTCTCTGCCTCTCCCACGCCAGGCAACTCTAGAAGCCTGAATTCTGTAAGCCCAGGTGCCTCTGCATTTGGGGTTAACCTTTATAGCACTGGGCACAGCAGCCAGGGCCTAGTCATCAAAGCCAAGGGACTCTCCAAGTGCTGTCGGTGGCAAAAATCATCCCAATCCTTTCCAGAGGCTGTACCTGGGCATTCCCTGGAGTATTCCTTATGGAGGGGGAACAATGGACACAGACACCCTCTGTCCAAATGATCAATTGCCTCTTAGGAAATAACCAAAGCTCCCTTCAGTTTTTGTTAAGGTTTTCTTTAAAAATACATTTTTAAAATGTTTTTTATAACAATTTTCATTGGAATTAGAAAATCAGCACATGATACTAACTGGCTTTATCAGTTTTTTCTCCACTCCAAGAGATCCCCAGGAGTAGGAAAGATGAAATTCAAACATATATAACACAAAGCATGTGATAGGCCCTCCAGCTTAGCCATCAGGCTGATTTCTAGTAGGCAGCACCAGCCACTAGCATCCTGTGCTAAGGAAGGCTCTGGAAGACTTAGAGGCAGTAGGGGAGTTGATTATTAGACCGGTGGGTGGTATTACCAAGATGGAGAAGTTTGGGAAGGGGTTAAGAGTGAGCACCCCCAGACAGCCCTTGCATGACCCTGGGCCAACCAACAGCACTAACACACATGGGGGAAAGACAACTATTCTGGACCACTGCATGCAATTAAAAAGCAGCTTAATTGCTCCTTTTAGGTTACACATAGCTCCACAATCCTAATGATCAGCTCTGTGCATTTTGTCTGTGCTGTTGACAGTTCTCCACAATCCAGTAAAATTGTCAAAGGCTCCAGAGAGGAGAGCCATAAAGCCTAGGAAACAGGGGACTCTCTCTCCACTGTTACTTGACAGGGGCAGGTGAACTCCAGGGACAAGCTGGCTCCTGCCTATGGGGATTCCCACTGTTTGATTTGAGCCCTGGAGTCCATATGACTCCAGATAACCCTGAAATAGGAAATGAACAAAAAATTAAAATGATACAAAAGCCCCTGTCATCAGATGTTATCTTAATTTTAAATGATTAAATGTCTCCTCCCTTCTGCATGCACGCAAACACACACAGACCCCTTCATCTTGTATCTTTTTATATACACTTGTACCTTGCTTAACAACAGTGATGCAGAGTTTAATTGAACAAAAACGATTTGTGGATCAGGCCACCCCATAAACCAGAATCGATTCAGAGAAACTCTGTGCTGCTGTGTGGTTGGAGAGAATTTATGGACACATAAAGGAAAGTGGCTTACAGAAAACAGAAGTGAGGTACAGAAATAGCTGGATTGGTTACAGGTTGTCGTTTGCCTTACTTGAACATGGTTTGAATAGTTCACTACCTTTGATTGGACGAAACTCAGTGATTGGTACAAGAGTGATTGTATCTTTTTATATACGGGCTGTTTACACAGCCAGTTAGGTTACAGTTCACTATGGATGGAGAAACCTTTAGGCTGAACTTAAAATATGTAAGGAAGCAGCTTTAGGCTAAACTTAATTTGACAATTTACACCAGCATTGCCATAAGCATGTGATGCATTGTGCTACATTACTACAGCTAAGATGTCACTAGGCAAAAGGAATTTTCCACCTCCATTATAATCTTATGAGACCATGGTCATATATGCAGTCCATGACTGAAATATCATTATGTGGCATATGACTGTGTATATTTCTGATTCTTCATCTTCACAATGGTAATAAAAAGAAAGTCTGGGCAGGTGCAGTGGCTCACGCCTGTAATGCTAGCACTTTGGGAGACTGAGGCGGGAGGATCACTTGAGGCCAGAACTTCAAGACCAGCCCAAGCAATACAGTGAGACCCCCATCTCCACAAAAAATAAAAACAATTAGGCAGGCATGGTGGCATGCACCTGTAGTCCCAGGACGCTGCTTCGGGGGCTGAAGCAGGAAGATCGTTTGAGCCCAGGAGTTTAAGGTTGCACTGATGATGCACTCTAGCCTGGGTGAGTGCACAGAATCAGGTCTTTTCTTGAAGAAAAAAAGAAAGTCTGGCTCAATTTCAACTCTGAGATGTGTCGTGTGAGTCAAATCATATCATGCAAGCTTTCTGGAAAGATTAAGTGCTATAAGAAATGCCAATAACCATAATTTCATCATTTGTTATCTGATTACTCTGCATCTTGCCTTCTGTGTTCAGGGAACAAAAGAGTCCTGAAGTTAGAGTTAGACTGTCAATGATCCCTGTGTTGACAAGACCAAAGCTGGAGGAATCTAGTAGGATGCAGGCATGTTTTTCCCGGAAGGCTGACTGAGTAGTTCTCCAAATGTTTGCAAGCGCAGGGCAGAATTCCATCCAGCCTTGAAACCTTGAGCCAAGACTTAGCATTAACAAAGCCAAAAGTTTCATTTCTTTGGCTGTGGGAGTGCTACAATCACCCTTTAAAGGGCCATTCACTTTTAAGTTCAATAAGCATTTTGATTGAGAAATACTTTTACTGAAGGGTGAAAAGTCTTTGGCTTTGAATGACAAAAATAAGCAGTGCAGTGATTGGCCCATGTCACAGTCTGGGCACATTATCACCTGACTCCTGGGTGATAATGTGCCCTGGGTGATAAAGGTGACTCCTGGGTGGAGCATCTCAGTCACAGAGCCCATGCGCCTGATCCAGGTATGTCGGGTTCCAGGAGAGCATGTGTGTGTGTGTGTGTGTGTGTGTGTGTGTGTGTTTGTGTTGGGGGAAGGGAGCAAGACTACAGGAGCATTTTTTTTTTTAATGGGAGCATTTTTTAACCCCTTCTTCTCTGCAAGATTTCCTGTGCTTTGGGTCACAATAAAGTACCCTAAGTCCACATGTAAAAGAGCCCAAATGCCAGCCCAGTATCCAACCAGCAAGTAGGTGCTCCAGTCTTTTGATCCTAGGGAGAGACTTGTGGGCTCTCAGGAAGTCACTAAGTTAGGCCTCAAATGGAAGTATTCCTGCCTGCCAAGTCTGAAATAATTGTAGTTGGGGGTGGGGGTGGGGGTAGGGAGAGGTCTGTGTACCTAAAGCAGAAGAAATTCTGCAAAGGCCTGCCTTGGCAGACAAAGTCAAGAAGACAGACCAAGGAGAAAGAAGCTGATGTGTCTCCACTACCAAGAAACAGGCTTCCATGACCCAGTGAGACATCCCATCCAGCACTGGCCACCATTCCCTTTAGATGTCAACATTGAAGATGTAACTGCGTCTTAGTCCTTCACCTTCATGAAGCTGGGTGTAATACAACCTGAATGTAATACAAGTAGCACAATTTGGAAACAGAAGCCTGGATTGGAATCCCAGCTCTGTCACTCACTTGCTGTAGACTTTGACCAAGACCTCTCTGAGGTTATTTCTTCACCATAAGTAGAGAGAGAGAAGACCAACTTCAAAGGGCCTTAAATTTGAACCTACCTGAATTGATGAATATGAAAATGTTCACATTTAAACTGTAGATTTAAGGCACTATACAAATAAATAGCATTATTATTATTGAAGTGCATCCCGTGATTCCTCATGGGTCATCCATGAGATATCAAATAGAGAGCTGATGCTCACGGTAATAAAAATATTGCCATACCTATAACCAGTGCATAGTTCTTTTCCCAAGCAAATAACAGACAAATCTTGCCAGAGTCAAAAGACAACAGTCTCTACTGCTTTTTCTGCTTCCTTGAAAGGCAGTCTACCTTCAAGGTTAGTCGCTTCTCTATGAGAAAGGGTGAGGGAGGCTCCTTCTTTGTTAGTGATGTGGCTCTGTTGGTGTGGCTCTGTGTGTATCAGGCCAGTGTCCTGCCCTCACTGGGCTTACAGCAGTTCTCAGCCTTTCCCACTTGAGGCACAAGACAGATGACACTCATGAGTGTCACAGAGGTCAGATCACTCCTCCGCAACCCTTTTTTCTTCACCAAAGACAATGTATCAGAACAAGAGTGAGAGCAATGATATTGTATGCATAATCGTGAACCTGCTCTTATTTCACTGTTACTTCAAATGCACTCTAATTTCAAACCTTGGGTATGTCCTGTTGTTGATAACAAATTATTCGTGACACATCTCACAACCAATTGCCATGTGATGGTGTACCTGAAAGTCAAGGTTGAGAATGAGCCAGACGCGATGGCTCATGCCTGTAATCCTAGTGCTCTGGGAGGCTGAGGCAGAAGGATTGTTTGAGCCCAGGAGTTGGAGACCAGGCTGCACAACAAAGTGAGACCCTGTCTCTACCAAAAAAAAAAAAAAGATTGGAAACAAATGTTTTCATATGTGAACGAGGGCAGGAACTTGTCTTACACATCTTAGTCTTTCTAATGCCTGGCATCTCACTGCTGACTTGAATTGGTGGCCGTGACCTGGGAAGGAGAAACCTCTCAGCTCCCTACAGACAAGCTCTGGGGCCATTCAAACTCAGATAGGCTGGTTGGTTAGTCACAGCCCATTTAGGACCATTACAGTCACATAACAGAGAACAAGAAATGGCATCTATGCGGGATTCCAACAGTAAGACAAGCCAGCTCTC
Source organism: Lepilemur ruficaudatus (assembly GCA_963574885.1). Classification (NCBI taxonomy): domain Eukaryota; kingdom Metazoa; phylum Chordata; class Mammalia; order Primates; family Lepilemuridae; genus Lepilemur; species Lepilemur ruficaudatus. The sequence goes on along the minus strand of CAUYRT010067443.1, from coordinate 3,024 downwards.
TTTATACTCTCTAGTCGTGACAGTTTTAAGTGGAGGCATTAGTGCCCAGTTTCTTTCATGCCTGCCTTTGACAGGGTGGACTCTTGCCAGCAAGAGGTGCCTGAGGTTTGGGCTTGGTGAGGGCTGGATGGACTGAGTGTGCAGGTGGTACTGCTCAGGGAATGAATGTGAAAGGCCAAAGCAGAAGTTCAAGTGCACAGCAAAGTGGTGCAGTCCGAGCACTGTTCCCAAAGACGTTCAGAACACGTGCTTTTGTCTGGGTCATGTGGGTGGATCTGCAGATGCAGGGGAAGCACGGATGTCAGGGCTGGCATGGATTTTCTCTTCCAGGCTGGGAAAGCCTTGCCAGGGCAGCAGCCTCAGCCACACACCCTTGCGCAGGAGCAGTCTGAAGGCTGGCAGCCCACACGAGCTGGCTGAGAGCACCAACACGTGGGGAATCTTCTAGATAATTTGTCACAAGTGTGCTAATGGCCCTGGGGACCAAGCGTAAAGGACACATACAGCATGTTTGGAGATTAGGATGTGTGTGTGAGTTGCTCTGTGAATCATTTGATATTTTCTCCCCGCAGCTCAGAAAAAAACTAGGTCGGATGGGCTTGGCTGAGGCTTATGAAGCAAAGCAGAGTATCTGAGGTGAAGCTGCATGGCTGTTCCAGCCTTGGGGATGGCAATGTTGCTGCCGGAGTCTGGAAAACTCTCTGGTAAAACCAAGCCACCTTGGTATCAGGTAAAAAAAAATATGAACAGATCAAAAAAATGCAGAGTTTTCATTCCATCTCTTGAAAGAAGGGAATTGTATGTAGCAAATGGAAAAAGAGAGGAACCAGAGGAACCAAATAGACGAAGGGCATAAGGGAGAGGCCCTCGGAATGGAAGTCCAAAGGTGTGTGTTGACAGTTCTGTCTGTCACCTACTACCTGGGAGGAGTCAGCTGCAGCTTAGGGGTGGGCTTTGTAGTTAGGCCAGGACAAGGTTTCAGCCCTGGCTCTGCCACTCTCTCTCTGTGGAACTTAAGTAAATCATTAGCCCCTTGATCTTCAGTTTCCTCCCTGTGCGATGGGGAGATGATGACTTCCTTGCTGAGTCAGTCAGGGTGATGTCTGCGCGGCGCTTACCACTGTGCCCGGTGTGGAGTGCGCACGGTGTTTGATGTCACTCCTGTGGTTGCTGTGATCATTGCTACCCAGCATGACTGCTCTGATTACCATTCCTGCATCAAAAACAGCACAAATTTAGTGGCAAGAAAAAAAAAAAAACAACTATTTTTATTATGCTCATGAATTCTGTGGGTCAGGAATTCAGCAATGGCACAGCAAGGATGGCTCCTCTCTGTTCATAATGGGCATCAGCTGGAAAGGTTCAAAACTCAGGATATCTCAACAGTTGGGGCCTGGAATCATCTGAAGGCTCAGTCACTCACGTGTCTGGTGCCTGGCCCGGGAAGGACTTGAAGGTTAGGAGTGCAGGATCTCTCCATGTGGCTTCTCCACAGCACGGCAGTTTCAGGGGAGTTAGAATCTGACACCATGCCTGGCTTCTCTCAGAGCGAGTGTCCCAAGAGAACCAGGTGGACGCTGAATCACCTTTTCTGACCTGGCCTTGGACATTTGCTGCATTCTACTGGTTACAAGTGAATTTCTAAGGCCGGCTGTATGTAGTCAAAGGGATGGGATGAGCATTTCTGGCTGGGATGAGCATTAAAAAGAATTTGTAGACATATTTGAAAATCACCATAGTGACTTAATGCATTATGCTTGCAGAGTGCTTTATAGTTTCAAAAGCCCATTCACTTAATCCTCACAATACCTTTGAGAGGTGAGCAGGAAGGTAATATGACCCCATTTTGCAAATGGAGAAACAGGCTTAGAAAGGCCAGTCATTCCCCTGAGCTGCAAGATGAAGAGTTTATGGGAGATATCCTCACTGGTCCCCTTCAGCTCTGAAATGCGGTGCTTTTCTGTTCCTCACAGAAGGCAGTCCTGAGAAGCTGGCCTTGGTGAAGCGAGCGGTTTCATCAGAGCTCTATTTACTGTTTCAACAACTTCTGTTACTTCCTGGGGCAAACTGAATTGCTTCCACTTAGCCCACACCTGGATTCTAAAGGTAGCTAATTTTAGAGTCCTTGGTCCAGTGCCAAATATCAAAGGAGAGTTGAAAGAATAATCTTTGCTCAATTGGAGTACAAATTCCTTCAACTGAGACCAATTCTGGTGCCTCATATTAAGATAAGGAAACCGCCATACATCACATATCTTTAAGCTGAAACATTTCAACCAAAGCAGAAAAAGCAAAAAAATAAAGAAAGAAAGAAAAAAATCAAGATCACCTTTAAGCAAATTACTCACTGAGCAAGTACCAAGAATGAAGATTTTTAAGAATATAAAATTACTAAATTTGTGCAGGTGCAATTCTCTTTACAGAATATTTGTGTTCCTGATTTAGTCAGTGAAAATTAAACATTTATACATTGTCCATTTTAAATTGACTTGGGGGGTGACGTGAGAACAAGGAATTTCCTAGTAAAGACTCCTGTGAAAATTTACTTCCTAATTTCAATTTTGTTAATTTGGGTTTCTAGAAATTGTATTTCTTAAAGTGGGGCCAACTTTTATCACATAGTTTCCTAGTAACTGCTAAATAACCTGATTTTAGAAATTTCTGACCTTCTATCTATTGAAATGTCCACTTTGAAGATAGCATTAACAGAGTTTGTTTCCTTTAAACTTATTCATGGTTTATATTTTAAAAAGTACTGGGGAGGGAGGGGCAATAAGGAGAACTGTGAAGGAAGATTGACCAAAATTTAAATCTAAGTGTGTTCTTCTCTAATGGCTCTGGAAGCCATAGTGAGAGATTAGTACAAAGTTAACACATACACATACATCATCATCATTTCTTTTGTTGAAAGATGCCATAACATATCTTTGAGACATTATCTTTGAGATCTGTGGTTAATGCAGATCATCTTGTAATTCTAAACTTAATGATAACTTAAAGTTTTTAAGAAGGAAATTAAACTAG